>JAHZNB010007855.1:0-13889 GCA_027744295.1 Callyntrura guangdongensis | reverse complement strand
TATTTGTTTTTGTAGTTGTAGTAACCTCATTTCTGCTCCCGGATTTAGCAACTAGCAAAACGTACACAAAAACAATGAAAGGAATCAATACAATCAAGTATATATTTCATGTATTATCAGTTACGTAAGCAGCAACAATATGAACAGTGAAACTACGGTTAGTCATTTATTTTCATCATTAGCACAGTCATTAGTATGAAAACCGTTATAATTATTTTCGATCCTGTTAAACATCAACGCCATTAGAACAGCAGCATTCTAGAGGATGAAAGCTTAAGTGGTGTTAGAACTGTTTACTATCACGGTTAAAGATAAAATATTTTCAAATAACTTTAGAGACTATGCCACAAAAGCTTTTGTAGACAGAAATAATAATAGTTCGTACAACCGTTAATGAAGCAAGTGGCGGGAATTAAAGTTTAGAAATGAATAAATACGAATGAATTCTTCGAAGAGAAACAATGAAAATGTTGGCTTGGCTAATGAGATGGAAAAGTCAGCAAAGACGTTTAGAAACGATCAAATAGTCTACAAAGGCCCTTTGGATTCATTTAAACGAAACACTGTCGTACAAACTTAATACGTGTGTTACAACGGGTGATTACTCTTTTAGTATTTTGGAGTTGCTATTCGTTCTCTCTTTCTGATACAACATTGATTGTTCTCTAGTGGTAGTGTTCCCCTTTGAATCATGCACAGTTGCCCTATTTCAGCACGCAGTTCTAAAAATTTACCCAAGCAACACGCTGTACCGACGTGACAGCCCGACAAGACGGACAGACAGCATAAAAATGTAATGATAGTAGTAAAACAGACTCTCTAGCTCTCTCCCTCTTGAGAGTGAGCGTATACATAACACTGGCACCGTTCTTTATTAAATTAGTAAGGACGTAAAATGAGAGTTGGAAGGAGCACGAGATCCTTATGATGATAGTGTGATAAGGATGACACAACTACAGCTCTGCTTTTCTCTAGCTCTAAACCTGTGTGTCATTAAAACGTTGGAAAAAAGGAATAGAGTGAGAACAAGTACAGTTAAGGCAAATGACTAGAGAAAGTAAAGTGACAAGAAAGAGGAGAGAACTGTGCTCTCATTATCATTTTTCATCATCGCAGTGATGATGATCGTCATCATTTGGTATATGTGTTTAACTACTAGCAGCGAAGCGTCTATCGCCACTTGTACTGACTACTAGTACTTAAAAAGGTACAACGGGCAAACCGATGGAAGGTGCGTGCACACACACGTTCATATACCACTCCACTTCTCACAAAAAATTGGAGAAAAAGAATGAATCCTCATTAAAAATGACAGTGAGTGGAAAGATAGACATCATGATCCTTAGTATCATTACGAGTGAAAATTCAATAATGACGAGTACAAAAAGGATTTTGCTGCTGATGATCAAAAGTCAGACAATTTCTAGTAGAAAAATATTTACTACCACAGCAGCATGTACGTGAATGTACAGATGACGCAGAGGAAAGCGGAATAAATTCGGGAAAAAATCTTGGGACGACTTCTCGGCAGAAATTGGAGAGCGCACTCGACCATCAACATGTGTAAATACAGTACAGGTGTACAGTTTTTCAACCAGCAATCTTTTAGCTGCTGCAGAAGTAGCCACACCATATATACAGAAATAAATTACAAGTTTGTCAATGACTTTACACTCATCCAATCCCGTCAATTATGGATTCCCACCTTGAACGGAATGGGGATCCATTGAACCATGACAAGTATGTTTGCAAACATTTTGTTTGTACGCAGTGTCCCGATGTAATTTAATGAACGCTTGTTTATACACACAAATTATTTGGAGAAACCCATCAGCACGATGATTATGCAACCGAATCATCCCGTTATTTTTCGAATTCAATTACTTTCTTTTCAAACCTGGATTCACGGCAGACCAGCAGCAACATCATTCTAGTAAACAATACAGGATAACATGAATCTGACGAGTTGTTCTGTAAATAATAAAATGATGTCTGGTACCTGGGATTTCAACCCTTTAGAAAGCCCTTTAGCTGCTGGCTCTTTTTTACAAATCGACCATTTCCTTTCCACCAATGTGGTGCTGTTAAACCAACCATTATTAATAAGAAAAATGCTGTTGAAGTGCTACCAAGTAGGACATTGCTTATCAGCACAGAATAAACTAGGATAGTACCAGTTCACCGCCAAAAAACCAATGCCACACTTTTTTGCAAATCTGTTTAAAAATATTTTTATCCTTTTTCTGTGTACAACCCAAATCTTTACATTTTCGTGGTACACTTAGGAACTTCCTTTTGAAAACACATCTCCCCTGCAGCAGCTTTTTATTTTTCTCCCGATCCCTACTCACACTCCACCCAAAAATCCCTATTTTTCTCTTCATCCATTTATTTTTTCATATTATTTTCTCTACGCTCGTTCCCATTGCCTCCTTCCGTATTCTTCTCTTCCCAGCTAGTGTAAACTTTTTTATTAACTCTAATCTAATCCGCGTAACCCGTGGCCATAGAAGTATGCTTTAAACGTGCCTTAACGAAGTAATATCGGAGGAGGAAAGACAGACGACGAGCGAAAAAATAAGCATGGAAAAAAAAGAACAAAACTTTTTTCTTTTTTCCTATTATTCCCTTGCCTTATATCTACTTAAGCTATACACCGTATTTCATGCCTCTGGTTTTTTTGCTTCTAGTATCTCATCATTTTCTCATTGGTGGCTGTTGTGCGTGCGTATCGTCTGAATCATCGTCGTCATCGTTTGCTTCCTTTTTTCAAAGTAAGTTACCAGGTTCCTTATTTGTACTGACGACGACGATAGTACGCAGTCTTGTGGGCCCCATAGTAATGGTATTATGTATTAATAAAAGTAATATTAATAATAATAATTTCTGGCAATGTGTAGTAGAGCATACAGCGAAGAGGAACGTCTCTTTCTTTTTTCGCTTTATGACAGCGATCAGGATGATGACGATGACGACGACTATGTCTCTCTACTTACTAGCTAGCCAAGCATGTTGGCTAGTTTTTCTCCTAAACCTGTTTCTACAATACGCTTATTTCAACTTCCAATGTAGGAACGTGTATTTGAGGTACACACATGCAAAACTAGACACACTTTGTGAAAGTGCACTGGCACGGTTTGTACCCTATTTCTATGGCTCGCATGGTCCTTGCAAATGACTGACTCCACGACGATAACGATATGAATATGTGCCATTTTCTTAGAATCTTATATCCATTCACTGCTGGGTAATATTCATAATATATACACCTACAACATATATCTCCACGGCGATATAGTGAGCTTGACAGAAGAGTGAGAGCTAGCAGGAGCAGAGCAGTAATGGCAATGACAAACGAAGTGGAGAGAACTTCTTTTTGAGTTTCTTTATTTTCCAGCTAACTTTGTTCGTCTCTCCTACACCCACCTCCACCACCAACAGCATCACCATCATCATAGGGAATATGCTCGTAGCCGGCTACCCAAGACAGTGGGAGAAGGAAACATGGTAGAAAGATATTTCTGTCGCTTTCTCTTATCATTATGATTTCTTCGCCGTGATATTGGATTGTGGCTCGCTCTGTACCATTGCCAAGGCATGACAAGGATTTTAGAGCTCCATTGAATGCTAAATCTATATAATTTACAGACTGCGAACCACTTGCATATATGAATATGAATAAGTTATTTTTATGAATAAAATGAGAGAAGGAAGAGAGGAGAGAGAGAGAAAGAAAGAAGGGGAGAAAGAAAGTGCTGCTCAACTACGTTTATTAAATATAACCCAGTCAGTCAACTCACACAGCCACTTTTTTTCTTCCTCTTGACTTGTCCTTTGCTTTTCTCCTCTTTGCTTTGTTCCCGTCTCGATGTAAAAACCTCAAACACTTATTCAATCAACTCATTCGAAAAGTGGGTAAAAAGGAGGACGACGAGGAACAGGGACGAAAATATTCCTGTAGATGCCTTCTACGTGTAGAAGCTTATATCAATGTCAAAGCCAGTTACTAAGAAAAGTAGCATTGCTGTGTAGTATATGCGTAGGGAAAGTCTCAAAAAATGGGATTACACAATCATCAGTGCGGTGGGGGGAAGGTATCGTCTGCCATGCAGTAGAAGTAATGGGGTGATAACCACCAGCTTTCTTCTTGTCTTTCTTTGTGTGTGTGTACGTTTGTCTGTGTCCTCCGACGTTTGATGATAGGTTCCATGCATTGTTCAGGTGAGAAGAGGAGAGAACACGGTATGTATATATATTAACCTTTATCAATCCGTCATTGTCATTCTCGCTATTCATCCATTTCATTCTTTCTGCTTAGCACTATCAATAAATTCAGTCGGCGGGGTTTCAAGAGACATTTTTGGTGTGTGTTTTCCCCACATGAGCACTTTATTATTTGGGTAGCGAGGTGAGTAAGAGATGGGGAAAAGAAGAATGAGGTGAGAAAACGAGACGATAAGAAAAAAAATTTGAATATGAATACTTTGACTGATGAAGAAAAGAAGAGGAGAGAAGCCCAATTGAGCATGAAATTGCAAAACGACTGACGGTGACGACGGAAGACGACTATGACAACAACGCTTGAGTTTCTTCTGCAAAATACAAAAAGAATGAGAGAGAAGAAGAAGAGAGGTGCGACAACGGTTATTTTATTTGCGTTGCCAAATGCCAATACCATAATAGCTCGATTTTTCCCTTTTCACAATTGATTTGGGAGTTAAAGTATGTTGCATAAACTGGATGATTAGCCCGTTACAGGCCTTTCCCTCCCAAACCCATTCGCTCCCAAGGGTCATTTCGCTCTCGAACATATTTGCTCCCACTGCCTTTTCCTCATAAACATATTTGATTTTGCGGTTTTTTTCTCCCAAACATATTCGTTCATCTCGAGTAAATTTTTTTGTGGAGATTTTCCCCCAAGTTCAATTTCGCTTGAACCCCATTAATCTACTTGAGAATTGAGAACATCAAAACAAGCAAAAATATTTTATGACAACCATGCCAAATAATGTATTTACCAACAATTGAAAATGTTTAATGTGACAATGTACATAAGGTTTTATGCAAAATTATTTCCTTCGTTCAATTTCTTCTGGACTTACATGTCATATAAATACGTTCTGATGAAATACAAGCTATTCCATTTAAACAAATAAATAACGAAAAAACGGCATGACAGAAAACAAGTTTAAGATTAGTTGGGCTCAAGCAAAAACGAGTTTTGGAGAAAATTTCCACAGAAAAATAAACTCGGGAGGCAAAGGCCGCGGGAACACGCATGAGCAAATATGTTTGGGAAGAAAAGGCAGCGGGAGCAAATATGTTCGGGAGCGAATGGGTTTGGGAGGGAAATGTCTAGAACCGATTATCCTAGCATGTGCTGCTGGCATTTTAGGTGAATATATATAAACGAGAAATAATACCAAGCCAAACTTATATTATGGCTTTGTCACAATGACACTAAATTTACGACATGGTAAAACAGTTCTGTAACAAAGTGAGGCGTGGTGTACGTTTACTTACATCTTTTGACTTCTGTCATATGAAGCAGAACTAAATATTGCTGGAAGTAAATGAAGCGACTTTGTTGCTGCGGTAGTAAATTCGAGGGGAGCATTGATTGTACTTTATCATTATGAATAACACCAGTTTATTGAAAACAACCCATTGTGTACCCAAGAACAGGGTTTATCTTATGGAAGGACGCTTTGTTAAAAAGCAACATTTTGTTAGTAAAAAACCTTTCAAGTTCAAATACGTTTGCAAAACTTCAACATTGCACTTTTCTGGATTCCTTTTCCTGCCGCGTGGTTTAATTATTTACATACACATTGAAAATGGCATGGCATAATTTGTTGTTGTTGTTGTCATTATCAATTACAACAATCGATGTTTACAGAAGTTCTGCATCGTTTGGATTGCCTCTTTTACAGTTGAACTTCTAAATGTATTCGCTTTGAAAATATTTACCAGAGTATCAACATGTTTATTTTTTAGTAGGTACCCATGTGTACATAACCTGCCCGGTTCCTCTCCTATTACCTATAACTACTCATATACCTTTTCCTATTCTCCTACAGTTAACTGTTCCTCAACAGCAAAATACATTTACGGTTTAAAATCGAACTAAAGACCTAATTAATAACCAGCTTTCTTCTGCTAAATTACACATTGATCTGGCACTCATTATGCAAAACTGGAAAGCTCATTGATACACTTCTAGTTTCGAGAAACTTGGGACATTTTCTTTGGTATGGCTGCAATGGTAAGCTCATTTCTTGGAAAACTTCTTGGCATTCTCTGACCACAACAGGAGAAACATCACAGTAATTTGGTACACAATTTTACCGTATTTGCTGTAAATTTAGAGACAACTATTAAAGATGAAATGTGAATCTAAGAGGATCTCCAGTAGTAATTAGAGAACTACCTATCTTAATATAAAACTGGTAAACTTTTAAGTCCTATCTCGCAGTGATATAGGCATGCTTAAACATTTTTAGTCATTAATAGTGCTATACCATTCTCAACGGTCATTAAGTTGTTACAATATAGAGCAGGATTTTTAAAATCGTAAGTTCAAGCTCTCTAAGTATTTATACACATATAAAATACTCTGGTTCGTTCTTCCTTTCAACAATTACAAGCTGAAAAATTCAGAGGCCAAATGAAAGGGCTATACTACCAGAGTTTCGAAATGCTTAAACCTCTCTTAATGGAAAACCTTGTTTGGCAAGCTACTATAATAAAAGTACATACAGTGATGAAGTTGTGCCAATATTACTGTTAGTTGTGTTATTGGTAGTGCCATTGGCATTACAAAGCAGGCGAGGTAGAAAAAGAAATAAAGTTAACGACTGAATGCATGCAAATGATGTGTAAACCAATTACATGGAAAAGTGGAATTTTAGTGTTCGTTCGTCGTTCGTTATGCCACTTTTTGGTTACCATCATGATACTACTGGAAGAAGCGACAGGGAATTTTTTTATTTCAGCTGCGGTAGTAGTAGTAACAGTGATTTGTTGGTTGATAGGTGGAATACATTTATTATTTCTAAAGGACGCTCACCTAGCACGAGCGCAAACACATGAACAGTGCAGAAAAACTTGTTTGTCTTAATGATGCCTCATAATTTTCTTAGAATCACCTCCTTCCACCATCATCACCACCACATCTCTCTTCTCTCTCCTTAAACCTGACTAGTGCGGAGTAAGGAAGTGGAATAAGCCAGTCTCGTACATAAATAAATAGTCGATGTGGAAGTAGAAGCATCGATAGACTCAGACTTTCACCACACAATTTTTATGAAACTAATGAATTTTCTTATAAGCGAGAAAGCTGGAAAAATCTTGATTTTGCTACGACAAAAGCTCCCATCAACAAATTGAGCGGAGTGCAGGCAAAATATAAGTACATGGGGAAAATCATTAGCAACACAAAGGGAAGGCCTTGAAAAGTTTACACGGGATTTTGTGCTCGTCTTTTTTTTCACTAGCACGGCTTCATATAACCGAATCTTTCCAGACATTTTCAATATTTTCTCATTTCCTGCACGCCAAATTATATCCCAATATCATAATCACTGTCACGTGTGTTGTAGCAAAACTGCAAGCTTTGGTACTCATCTTTTCTACGTTGTTTTACAACAAGTATTTGAAAATGTTGTCGATCTGACTTGAGGAGAAGAGTAAAACTAGTTAGTTTTAGTGGCCAATATAAAAACCACAAACTGGCTACACAGTTTCCAGTACAGCTCTCTCCTGAGAACCAACCGATGGGACTAACACGTTTTGTATAAAATAATAATAGTAAGAAAGTGGTAACTCAGCAGCAAACAAGCGGTAGACACTGGATCATTTTCAAAATCGTTCAACTGAAGCAGTAAAGTAATAATTGTCGTCGCCAACACAAATAATTACCAAAGTTTTCTTTTTATATAACCCTCTCACATCACTGGCTCCTCTCTGCTGAAACCCATTACAGGACCAGTATAGTACTTTTAGATTACAATTGGGAAGCCCATAATCGTCATATTGCCTGTATTTATGACTCTGCAGTAGCTGTGTAGTAACTGTAACTATGGTAGTGGTGGTGGATAAAGCGACTATACGACATAGCCCACTTCCTGATGTAAGCCTCCGAAATGGATAAATTTTCGCCCGGATAAGGCCGCTGTCAGTGTCGGTTGGTTGTAGTAGACCGTCTTGCTGTACATTATATTTAACGAAAGTTTTAAATGATATGGTTGTGTAAATGATGCTGTTGCTACGACAGTAACTCTACTGGTGTTGTGGCGTTACTAGAAATGGATGTATGAATGCTTTCACAGGTGTATTTTCGATCAATGAACAACTACTACAGCACTGCCGTCCACTTTCACTGCTGTCGTGTCGGTGTGCTTACAGGACACAATGTATGGAGTTATTTGAGGGGAGATTCCTCTTCGTTTACCATTATACAATCTGTTCATAAATCCACGTAGTAACCGCGCAACTATATCTCATCGCCTGTGTAATGACAAAAAATACCAGGATTTTACCAAATTCTAGACACATATAATGGTATTAAGTTAAAGCTCTGTTTACACAGAGTTTGGCGGATGCTCTGGTGTTTTTGTTTACAAGGCTGCGGCATTTCAAAACTGTATACGTTGTTGTCTTTTTAGTTCACAATAAAAATCCAGGTGCACGTTGCGCAATCAAATCAAAATTGTTTTGCGGGTGGAGATAAGCTCGTAGAAAATCTTTTAATAAAATGTCATTTTAAAGTAACCCTTTTTTATTTACAACAAAATTAATCAACAAGGTGGGTAGTTTCGCGCACAATTTTTGATGAAACCACTACGCCCGTGTAAATTTTATGTGGGGTTTGCGCAATGGGAAGCTACAAATTAGAAAGGGATAATTGTATTTTTATCAACCTAACAATATAATTAAGCGGTGATGACGATGAGGTAACAGTCTTCAAAAAAGCTAATTAAAAATATAAATTAAAAGGAATGGTAATAAGATTTCCCGGGATTGCTTATGTCGTCTTTTAGCTTTCATCACCAGTTGTTCTCTGGTGAGCTGAGCATGATGATGTGACGCCAATGTTATTGCTCTTGTTTGTTCAGGTGGGGAGATAATAAATTAAAGAAAGGACATCTTAAATTGAGTAAGTATCCCCTTAAAAAATAAAAGTCTTTGCTAGACAAATGGTGTGTGTTGTGTAACAGCACCATGCAGGCAAACGAGAGCTTGCTTCTTTTTCTCCGTCACCAGACTTTTGAAATGTGTGTCCCTTTTGACGACATCGATGTTCAATTAAGGTCGCTCTAAATTAATTTCTCTCTTTACATCAGTTGGCCCCTTCATTTCTCCATTTGCTAGTTCTATAGACCACTTCTGCTTTCGTCGTCGGAGAAAAGAAAAAATACACTTTGTGACTGAAGGAAAAGCTCTATGCTTTGATCCAATGAGCCTTCCCCTAGAAATAAATTAATTTTCATTACTGCCTTACTCTCAAAGGCCAAGTTTCCTCCCAACAGCAACCAAAACTAGGTTGCCTATGTCGTCGCCTATGCCCTGCTCCTACTTCATATTTTCTTGAACGTTGGACACACATCTCTCCCTTTGTATCTTTCATAGTGCCAGAAAACACAATGGTTAATCCATCTGCACACAGTGAGTTACTCACTTCTCTGGATCATCATCAAGATCACGACCAGTAAGAGATTTTACCCTTTTGTTTAAGCGGCACAAAAAAGATTTTCCCTCGCAACCTCGTCGAATTGCGTTTTCTATATTCATTCCAGTCAGCCAGTTTAGCAGTGTTTAACGTGTACCAACACTCGGATATTCATATCATATGATGATCAATGTAGTAAGTCGTGCTAATAACATCCGTCCTTTTGCAAAACTGTGAACAGACACAGAGGGAGAATGAGTGATGGTGCCGCAAGGGCTAATCCTGTGTCTAGTTAACTGAGTATAATGGCAGTAAATAATATATTGAATGTTTGACACACAACTGTTGGTGCAACAGACACTCGTTTCTATCCTGCTTTGAAGCTGGGTTATTGACATTCACTTACAGCTCACTTGCAGCTCTAGCAAACATGACCTCCGGCAGGAAGGGCTATTACCATGAATGGATGTATGCCTACATTATTATGTATCTACTTTAACTTCCAAAATGATGCTTTTTCTATACAATGCTGCCTGGAACTAAATTGGAATCGCATCTTGTTAATGTGTGTACAAAACGTAGTGGTCATACCAGACAGACACCCAATTGGCCAGCAACTATTTATTACTTGGTGTGATAAACTAACAATGATGCCCATTTTCCAGGCCGCATCATTAGTATGCAGATTCAAGAGCGTATGCAAACGAAATTCAACATCCGTTTTGGGACATTTACTCGTCGTAGATTTTCAGTGATTTCATTCTTTTTGTACGACGGCGGCTGTTGCTGACATATATACTTGAGTAAGCAACTATGTACCTATTTTAGAAACATCCCAACAAAGTTGGAATCGTTGTTGCTGGTATCTGGTATTGTGGCAGCGGTACGTCGGTAAGGTTGTGTTTAGGCTATCCATATACTACCACCCATGATTTGCTGGCTGACAACTACCGGGATTATCGTGCCCCAGGGACATACGTGTATGCTTTTTTACTTGTAATAGTATTTACACCCAGACAACAGTGAGCGAGAAAAGAGAGCCCAGTTTTTTCTCTACTTTGAGAAGATAAAAGTGCAACTTTTACTATTACATTACAGGGAAGTGAAAAAGAAACGAAGGATTTAAGTACAAAAGGAGAAAAGTGAGTTGCAATGGTGGAGTTGGAGTAGTATTTCAATGAGTGCTACTTACAACAATTTGAGTACTCTGGTCAGGTCTGTAGACCGAGCCGGTTTACAAGGCAGCAGAAGCAGATTCAATTTAGACGTTTGTTGTGCTGTGGCGACAATAAAGAAGTACGACAACAGAAGAAATAGCGAAGGAGAAAGAACAGAGAGCTAAAAGAAGCTACTGTACGATGATGATGACGATGATGATGACGGGTTGGGGGTGATGGTGGTGGTAGATGCATCGTCAATCCATCTATCTATCTATTCTTCTCATCTTTGTCACTAACTTTGCGTTGTTGTTCAAACGATCACTTTATATGGATGTTAAAAGCGGAAAATGTATTTTTCCTTGTCGTTGTACATGTCTTTTTGGATACTTGGCAGAAAAAGGGAAAAAAGTTGCTTTAAAAAGAATGAACAAGAAATATCCATCGATAACCCACATGTCCAAGTAAGTAGATAGATGAAACGAAGAAAAGAGTGATATTGATGGGGAGGCCATAGTTATACATATAGCCTTGTGTGGAAATTTTCTAAGGGAAGGGAAAAGAAACGCATATGAACGTTTGCTTATCGTGTTGCTGTTACAAGTACGACGAATTTAGGATTTAAAAAAACCTTGAAGGTCAATAAAGAGTTTCAATTTAGCTTGCTTTTTTATCCCTCTCATCTCGTTTTTAAGTACTTTCCTCTCTACTTACTCATTCACTCACCAACGGACTCAGATCACATCAAGACGATTCCTCGTGAGACACGCTATTTTACTCCGCTTTTCGTCTGCCTTAGTCAGTATTGATGTATCCTTCCATCTCAATTTTCATCGGGTTCCATCCTTTTACTGTATGTCTACTCACCATCTCATGTTACCCTACTTTATGCAAGGGTATACTCAGAAAATGTTCTATTTGCTTTCCCTTTGAAATTATTCATTTTACCTCCGTATCTTCCGATGTGTCCGCCATCGATCAGTCTACTCTAGTGATCATCCTCCTTAATTCTATTCATGAAAATATAACAATGGGAAGGGTCGGATTATAAAATGTAAGTAAAAAAGGTTCTGTCCACTGTGTCATTGGTCGATCAACTGTGTTATTTATCAATCATCACTTTTCATGCAGAAAATACCTTGAGTGAGCCGATGCATTATATTAACACATACGTACTTTGTAAAAGTAACTAGAACGGTAAAACAAATGCAAATAAAATATAAAATATGTTTCATCTTTTCGCAAAGTAACAAATTTTAGTCCAACTTCATTGCAATTCGTCCTGAGTTCAAATATTAAGTTCGAGTGTTAATATAAGGCATCTGCTCACTCAAGGTATTTTCTGCATGAAAAAATGTGATCGATTGATAAATAACACAGTTGATCGACCAATGACACAGAAGATAGAACCTTTTTTACTTACATTCTATAATCCGACCCTTCCTATTGTTATATTTTCATGAATAGAATTAAGGAGAATGATCGCTAGAGTAGACTGATAGCTCAATTTCACATTACCATCATCGTCGTCACCATCAGTCAGACTTTTCACAAGGGTTTTCATTTTTAATGTCGAGCGTCCGATTCTGACCAACAACATACCTATACGAGACGCTGGACTTACAAAAATACATTTCGAATAGGGAATTTCTACGCTTGTCGATCATATAAACATGTAAGAAATCCAGGGAACGGCGATCCTTCAATGTCACCAGCATATATTTATATGTAATATAAATAAGACACGTACGGCGATTTGATTGACCCATGTCAGATATGACATCCATGTGGGCAAAATATATCACCAAAATATACATTAAGTATGATGCAAGTTATATTACGTTTGTGTTTGCAGATAGGTTAATCATACCCGTACTATAGCTTTAGACAGAACAACACACCCAGATGCACAATATGATTCATTAATATGATACAAAAATTTTTGGACAGTAGGGTGCATTATTTATTCAGAGCAAGATGGAAAGCGAAAGGGTTGCAGTAAACAATTCAACAGTACGCAGAAGAGCCACAGCCAGCAACAATACCAGTAAAATCATTCTGCATAATATGCAATAGGTACATCACCCCCAGCACAGTGGCTTCGCTTTGTAGTTCTCCGAGTACAAACAAATCTTTTTTGTTCCTCTTTCCAGTCTTTCATCTCCGCTCAGCTACCGTGTGGAACCTTATGAAATTGGAAATCTATTCATTTCAGCGCAATCCATCGTCAAAAGACACAGAGGTAAAGAAAGTAGTCCAGTCAAGGCAGAGACCAAGCAATAAAGGGGAACAGGAACCTTGGTTTAGTATAGTCCTTTTTCTTGCTCTCCTTCTCTCCCCTACGATAACCCCACTAGCAGAGCACCACATACCGCAAAGTATGGTACAAAAGCAGACAAGAATGAGTCGGGTGCTGTGTGGATATGCCACTGCACTACCTCTATCATCATCTTGATCAAACCAAACTAAAACATAACTGACGAAAAACTATTTATTTTCGTTGGCGAATGAATGAATAAATGAATGAATGAACAAATACAAAAGAAAATTGGTTCTTGTTGTTGATGCTGCTTCTCCTGCTTTGATTTTCTCTATAAACCGGAGGAGACTATAGCTCACTTTCTCTCCGTTTTCCACCATCCCTCTCCATGGTGGAAAGAAATGGAACTGTGCGAGTTGTTCATTTTTCTCTCCATGTAAATATCAAACAAATACCCAGTAGAAACATCAGTGAACAAACGAACTCACAAGGGTATATGTAGTTACACAAACAAGCAAATTATTAGTATACACAAATCGAAACCAAAAAGTGTTTGCTCGGTTACCTCTTCCTCTCCTGACAAAATGTACAGCGCCAATTCGTCGTAGATAATAGTAAATAAAGCTTGTGGAAGCTTGCAAAAGGAGACCTTCTATGATTAAATTATATCTTTAAATTAAAACCTAGTCCATTCTTGTCAATTGTCGAAAACCCCATCTTAAACGGATTAATCGTTTTAAAGTTATGGGGCATTGGATAAACAATTTTCAAACTTTGCCGCCCCCGGGGGTCCAAAGGGTCA
>JAHZNB010007854.1:0-11030 GCA_027744295.1 Callyntrura guangdongensis | reverse complement strand
ACGTGGCCTAGGTCTGTATCATGTCTAGGGAGCTATTTTGGAAGGAAAAAAAATACCTCAAATGTTGCCGGCAAGTCAACTAGCAAGCTCAAATAATAAGTCCTTATCAACATGTAGCACTACAAAAGTTTCATCGACTTATCTATACAGCGGTTAGGATAGTTATTTGTTTATACACGGCCGCAAAATATGTCAGAGATTCCAATAGTTTAATTATGTTCTTTGTTAATGATTGAGAATAAAATCTAAAATACACTGTCCTTTAGGTAGTAGCCGTCATGTGGTGGATGGTTGAATTCGAGCTAATTGCAGGACAAGTAGTAATTTTGATACAAAGTGCACCCAACAACATTTCAGTGGAATACGTAGTACTACAGTCAAACAAAAAATGTAAAGCATGATGGGAAGCTTATGTGATGTTATACTGTTTTCTTTAGTTTATATTTAATATACCTTTTTAGATTACCAGAATATTACTGTTATGTGAACCGATGCATGGGGTATGATCAACTTGGCTTCTATTTCAATGAAATTAAGATTGACATTATTCTGAAATACTTTGTTGCCTGACTTTATGTTGGTTCCTTAAGGCTGTCTCTGTCAACTAGACTTTATGTTAAGGTCTAGCGAAATGGTGACCGGACTCACCAGCAGCTGTCATGATGTAAAAAGTCGAAGAGTCAGTGTGCAGTGTGAAATGATGTTTCTTCAATCGCTGTTAATTGTGTAAGTTGAACACAGCATTTTGAACTGTATAATATGTGGCGTGAAAACGGAAAAAGAATCCAGTTTTGTTCATTTAGTTTGCAAAACACTAATCATTAGGAACATATAATGCAGCACCGCATTAAGCAGTGAGTGATTATGGGTGTGGCAGAACGTACTTTTGGTGGTCTTTACTCCTTTGTGTACTGTTTTGGAGTCTGTATTTCACCAGTAGAGAGAACTTAAGCTGGCAATGGCGAAATGGATATTATCTTCTCGTACAAGCGCTTGCCGTGCTGTGTTTACAAGCACCGTAGTGACAAAGACGGAAACTACAAAAAGTAAGTAGATGCGGCTTACTGATTTTCTGTTTTGTAAATCTAATGTTGTTCGATAAACACGAAAGGAATCATGACGTAGTAATATATATTAGTGGCCGCCTTGTTTTTTCCTAACTAGAAACAGCAATAAATTGGGTTTAACTGTCTTGGTAATCACTGTCGTAAAATATTTACGTGCCGAAACCCCTACCACAACTTGACATCCTTAATACAAACCATAAACATTAAAAATCTCGTGATATAATGCCAGTATTTTTTAAAAAAGCCAATCAATACAAGGTAATTAATTTAGAAAATGCCAACAACTAGACAAATAATGAGGATGGCTTTTTTATAGATTCGAGTATAGAATAGAATAAGGTTAGGGCTTGCTGCCATGTTAAAGACAAAGAAAAAGTACAAAAGAAAAGTACAAAATGTTTTGGCTTAACTTGTTCTGCCGATGGGCTTTTTACGGATTTGAGGAAGCCGAGTAAAAAAATTTTTGTTCGGATGTAAATATTTCCAATTCAAGATAATACCTAGTTGCATATTGTAATAAATTAAATTATAAATGGTTTGATGAAGACTTTTTATGAGCAAAAAATGTATTACAACCTGATTTCTGTCTGCGTACGTTTCCACGATTGCAACGAGATAAGTTAGTAGTTTCAAGATTACCTACATCCTCCCCTGTGACACCAATAATTGCTTTTGTAATTGTTTAAGATATTTAAAAGTCATATGATTTACCTTACTTCCATTCAAGCCAGTGTAATCGGTCACAGATCAGGCTTTTATGTGAAGAATTTTCTTTATTTCAAGAGTGAAGGAATCCGCCTTTAAGCAACTTATACAGTGGGAGTACTTCGCCGTGTATGCCCAACGTTGTTGGTTTGAGAGACAAAAGAGCGTTTTCGTTCATGTAAGTAGAATCTAATCTTGAAACATTTTAAATGTAACAATGCCCTTAATTTTGGTATCAGTCACTGATGCGGACATTTTTCCTTTTCCATGTGCGTATGACACCAAAACTTTGTGACATTTGACAGTATTAGGATTAACACACCCCAGTAACAAACCCCATCAGCAAACATGAATCATTGTTTAGTTTTGTATTACGAAGGAGGTGTAATGGTTTTGACACTGCACGCCTCTTTTTAGACATTACCTTTAGTATTGTATAATTTTTTTGCACAGGAATACTAAGCAAAAAATAAGAATGAAATGCTTGAATGAAGTGGAATTAATTTCTTGTTGCTGCTACTTAATACTTAAGGATGTGAAATAGCCTTTATTTGGTATAAACCCCATTTTGGCAATGTTAGGCACCCACTTAAACGTATCAAATTATGGTTACAAGGTGTTAGGTAGGTGAAATACTCGTTATGTAATATCATGAATTATTATTTAAGCACTGTTGAGGCCTACTAGGCGTCTGTATGTATCGTCAAGATAATCATGTCCACAAGTATGAAAGTATTACTCCAAAATCCCCATACCGCTTTCCCTTATAAGCTCGCATATCAGGCTTGGATTCAAACTTTCGGAATAAGTTACTTTTGGCAATAACCCTGTGCTAGGGCAAGGGTAAACGTGAGGCCTATGTGACTTTATACACCTTGACTTCGAGTTGGAATCCATGGCCTATGTATCTTTGTAGCCACAATAATTTGCTATTAACATGTTCAACAATTTGAATTTTGCTATTCCCGGCTTATTTTTAAAATATTTGCACTCCACTCAAAATAAGATGCACTCCGTCCATATTTGTGCACACAATACGCACGTTCATTTTTCCTCTAACGCTCGCTGTACAACCAAAAATCGGTTGTATATCAGTACCGTATAGAATGAAATGTACTCAGGCTCGCAATTAACAGACGCTTAGGCATTTCAGCGCAGCCACATTACCTATATCATGGTTAAAGCAATAAAAAAAGCAAGGCTGACCCATGAAGTCCACCGCATTAAGCACAGGCTTCCGGTAACTGACATTTCAAAGGTCGAAAAATGTCGTTAGTAGGTTTACCGTTAATGACAGCTCGAGCAATTGCTACAAGTTTACTTCCGATCTGGGAAACCATAACCCAGGTCCTGGTATTGTTTGTTTAATAAATTAAAACATGTTCTTCTCATTTCCACTTCCAACGTCATTCGCTACATCACAGGTTTGTCACATCACAGTTGTAAACAGTTTCAAATCGTAGGTTGCGATTGGGTTTCTCTATTCGTTTGGATTTTTTGGTGGCGATTTTCCAAATTTCATGCGAAGCTTTTTCGCACCCAGGTCCCGCCGTGGTAACTTAAAAACCTTCAAGACTTTTAAACTTCTGTCATGCGTAACACGTATCTAGTTTGCTCGCGTAATCGTAATGCTTCCAGTATGACGCCACTACTCGATACATGTCTTGAAATGTCTGTAAGTATTTACTTAGAAACTGGTAAAAAATTTCACGCCTACATTCACATAGATTTTGTCTACTAACCATTGTCCTTAGCCACTTTTATATTTCGTGGTGACACCATGTACTTTCTTTAAGGCCGCCCAAAAGGCTTATTTGTAATAACTCATAAACCAATTAGTTCCTTCCAATTGAGCATTATCAAAACAGTATGGATTGAGACAGAGATAGCAAGCAACTGTGCTACTTTTAGTTTAACAACTTTTTTTCTCCATTTCTACATACTATTACAATCTAGGTAAAATATCTCAAAGCAAAAACTTATGATACATTATTTTTATAGACAAGAGTTTGGCAATGTGGAATGCAATGTAAACATCAAAACGTCAGATAAGCACAGCAGCAGAACCATAGTGTGTTAAAATTTACACAGTGTGGTCCATTGTAGTTATCCACATCTACCTGTCTTTACGACATTAATTTTTGAAAATTCTTCGGCTGGCCTTAGCGTTATTGGTCCTTCAAAACAACGAGCCGGCCTCGCCTGCATTAAACCCAACGCTTCCGCATACCAAAGCTGTAAAAAATTATAATCTACGTTTCACAACTGACTTTGTTTTAGACTATTTCGAAAGTGTGTCGTACATTCGTCATACAAAATATTGCTGGTGTTTACTTTTTTCCCCAAAGCGATGCATATTTAAATGTTTTTTATGAGAAATATCGGTTCGGAATGGTTATTATTTTATTTAATTATTCAGCTTAATGAGCCCTAGATTATGTAGTGCTACCCGAGGACTTAAGGGTTAAGAAACCTTGAAAGCCAGCTTAAAGCACAACATTCCAGCACCAAAAACTTAAAAATCACATCAAAGGTTGAAAAGGTTAGGTTAGGTTAGGTTAGGTTAGGTGAAAATAGAACTGAAAGAGGATCAGCCGACTACTATATTTTGGTCGTCTCATTTGCAGCACCAGATTTATTTTTGCAAAAATTGTTAAGCATACTTTGATTAGTCCAGATCAAGAAACTTCAACGTTCAGTGACGGGTACGTTTCTTTCATGTAATCCCTGGTGGCTACGAAAATTATATTTCAAATAGAGAACGGTTGGTGTGCTTTGTTGCTATGCATGCATTGCTAGCGTTCGCTTGTCGTAATTTGAATTATTCTAAATAATTTTTTATATAAAATAATGTCAGTTTTACAGCAAGCTGACTTGATACTCGTATTCAGCAGACCTGAATTACTTAGTTTTGCTAATGGGAATCCACGGAGCTATGGGCACTGCGGGATCATTTCTAGTTGGGTGCATATGTATGCAGGCTATTTTGTATACACCAGCAATACCAGAAGGATACTAGCAGACGTACAAATGTAGTAGTAGAATATTCTGAGACTATTTCTTGCTAGAACCAAGATCAGCAATAACTGTACGAGAAATTGCTGCTATTGTATTTACACAAAGCCTTCTTTCTTAAATGCTGCTGCTACGCTTGTGTATGATATGCATATCCATTTTCGCTTTCAAGTGACTGCTGTAGGATGCACCCGACATACAACCGCTGCAGCCGGACAGAAGTAGGTAAAATATGCAAAACTTGTGCTTGTATAAACACTATATAACGTGTGTTAAAAATTAGCACACAAAACTCACAAGCAAAAATGTAAGTAAATAGTAAGACACCACTTGCGTAACGTTTAAAGTTTTGTGTGCCCCAGATAGAGCCGATTTTTTTACACGAAAACAAGAGAACATTTGCTGTGCAATCATCCCTGCATATTACCTTGTATAAGTGTAATAGATATACTTGATACGACTATATAAGAATAGGGCCACAGATATACAAATACTAACTGCAAGGCATACGCTGACCCTTGAGTTTCAACACGAGAAACAAGTTGACGACTGGTAGGATAATGCATAATTTATTTTAGTTACTTAAATATGTATTCTTGTTAGAGCAGCTTTCCAAAAGATATGGTGTAACGCGTTAACATAAGAATGAAGATGACATAATGGACTTATGATGATTATACCACACTGTGTGCTTATAAAAGGGTAATTGCTATTTTGATGTTTGTATGTAAGAAATCCCCTGTTTATTGTTTATCTACAGTAGTGCAAAATTTGTCAGATATGTTTAGTTGGTTTGCTACTTTGACTGGTTTTTCAACAAAATCATGCAATTAGGCAACATAACGGCGTAATGCACGGGAGATCAATCTGGGACAAGGTTTCATAGTATGTAAGTAGCGCAGTCGTACATTAAATTCAAAGTCGTATTACGCCTGACATGTCATACTTATTTACTTTAACTTTTTTACTTCTTGGAGTCCACTTATCGTTGGATCACGTTTGTATACTGTCGCTGTCTTTAGTTTTGGCATCGTTGTCTTCATATATCGCGTTCTAGAGAGAAATGGGACTGAATGAGATGTTTTATTTCTTTGAAGGATATACCATGAACGCAGAGCATTGAGAGGAAATTATTTACGCCCCTTTAAGTGTCCTATACTACACAGAAATTTGTTTCTTCACCTAGTCAATTATGTGATAATGTTGTATTATGAAGTTAACCAAAAACATGAGTATGTGAACAAGTATGTGTTTTCCCCGCTCTCCAAAACTCTTGATTTGTTTTGATCGCTTTATTATTATTTACGCGGTCTCGGCAGTTGTTGTCACGAAACATAAAACAAATCCGCGTTCGTTTATTCCCGGTGCCAAATCCTTTGTATTTTGAGAAGCCCTTATTCATCCACCAAAAGTTCTTGCAGTGTTGTGATTGTGGGAACACGGAGAACATGCCAACGTCTATCACTTAGCGTGTTTAAGCTAAATGAAAGGGGTGCCTTAAGGCAAACTGTAAATAGTAGTTTGATGGGGACAAGTACTACCTAGCAATTGCTAGGACAAAAATATATACATGTTATCTGGCTATATACATATTCTTAAATCGGGATAGCGACGCCAGTTAAATTTTTTGTTAGATCCCAATCCGAATAGACAAAGTCTTATGCTGCAAGCCCTCAAACTAGTACCTATATAATGTCATTTGACTTATAGGGCTGCAGTGTTGGGTCAGCGAAAATAAATTCCAGGTGGTTTTTCTGTGACAAACGTCAACATATACAATTTTATCTACAAATGCAACTGCTTTTCCGTACAATTGACTTAAAGTATAGACATTGTAACAGTAATAGCTTCAATATATTAGTCGGGGGTTGGTAATTAGCAGTACTCTTAGCCTTTCGAGTGTGGTTTTAACACTGATGATGATTATCATGACTGAGATGTTACCCATGACCATCTCTCATTAGTCATGCTGTATGTACAAGTTTGGGTTATATGAAAGTCAAACCGCATTAGCTTAAAGTCAAGATCGCATGATAGAAAGTCTTCGCAGATCTATTCTTCTTAGATTCCAAAGAGTATTGGTCAAAACTGCTATTTGCAATGAAAGGATTTAATTACTTGGCTGAGTTCATAAATGTTGGCACCTGGAACAGTTTTAAGTGCACGTAAGGTACACCGTATTCAGAATTTGGGACACGTCATAGTCCTTTATCTGAACGTTGTAATTTAAAAACATAATTACATAATTAATATTTTTCGCTAATGTAAATACCAACAACAGGGAAAGGCACTCTAAAGTCTCCCTCCATCAAACTTCAAACTACCATCGAACTGCGTCATTTTCTCTGTGGAAAATTTAAAGTTAAAAGGAAGTGTTGAAAGAGGCTGTAACTTTTTATGTGCAAATCGTTTTGAACAGGAATCCATTAGCATTGCAATACATGAAAAGGAAAGTATATTGTCCTTTTTCATGGATAAATGATCAAAATATACATTTTCTGAAAATTTAACTTTATATACGGATTACATATTTTTTGTAAATTGGTCACGAATTAGTTGTTGTGCGTCCGCTGTACAAACAGGTACACTGATATATTATATATGATATTTTTCCCAGTGATTAACGAGAGTTGATTCCCCTTTTTTACTGCCTTTTTGAGTTTTAGTTTGAACTTTATTTGGCCTTGCCATTACAGTACAACATACAGATTTCCGAACGGTGACAAAGAGCGCTAAATCATTTACTAACTAACAAAAGATTACGATTTCAAACGTTTTTATAACTGTAATTCCATAAAAAGTATTTACGTTACCAAATCGATACTGAAAGCTTTATTACAGATGTCGTTTGATTGAGAATCCGAGCATATGTTAGCTTCTGTATCCCTTTTGTTAGAATTTTTCGGATAGCAATCATTCTAATATTTTAGCCAAAATGTTGGAAATAAATTCTACTATACAAAAAATTATTTTTAAGCTAACGTTTATTTAATATTTATTGCTTGCTTGCAAGCATTTTTTCCGAGGCCACAAAAACTGAGTTTCATTTATTGCACGGAAAAGGTCATTGTAGAATTCTGAAACTTTTTTTTCGTTTTAAGGGCTGCGGCTGCCTAATACCTTTTAAACTGAAACCGCAAGCAACCACATTATGTGAATCAACAAGGCGATACAAAAATAGGTTTTCAAACCGAGGAACTTACACTACAGAGTACGGAACGCTTCCCATCGATTTTCAACAGTGGGTCAAGCCAAGAACTAACGGGAATAAGATGTGCGACTATGAGTTTAGAGATCGTTAGTACAATTAGTTTATAAATGATGTTTTCGATATTTGAAAAATGATATTGCATTAAGGCCTCACTTATCTTATTGGCCAAACCCCGGAAAATCAGCAGAGGTAAGTTATCGTTATCGGGTTAAACTCACGGTTTTACGTCTAAGTAGTTTTAATTCTCCATACTGTGGTGCCAAAGGTTTTCGGAATAGTTTACACATTCCCTTCAGTAGAACGTTTTTTGTTTTGGGTACACTATCTGTTGTAAATATTATTTAGTCTTCTCAACAAGCACGAATAAGGCAATTTAGAGTTTCTGTTCTGATTTCAGCTGAAGACAAAGCAAAGCTAAGAATACCTTTGTTTTTGCACTTTTTGGAGTCAGTATATACTGGAATATTTAAGGTCCATGTGATCTACTAGTGCACAGACCCTGCATATTTAAGGCTTCACTGGAAGCTTGTATTGTAAGGTCTGGGCTTTTAGAGAGAGATTCATTAAGTCGTTGTTCAGTAACAGGTACTCTGCAAAGAAAACTCCACCTTGATTGCAGTTCAAAAAATCTTGATGATGTTGATGTAAAACATGATGTTAACTGTCAACTGTTTCACAGTTTCAATTGCGACTGCACAATTTTACGTTTCACAAAACTTGCTACGTTTTATACCATGAAATAGGTATCATGCTTCCGTTTTGTCACTTTGTCAGGTGCGGGTAATTTGAAAGGACTGTTTACGGCAACAAATAATTTGATTTCTAAGTAGACTAAAAGGTTGTTCAGTTTAGGGTAACACTTTGCGTTATGTTTCGTAATATAACTTTTTCCTTTCGTTTTTGTACTTGCACTTTCATAAGCACGCCCGCTGACTAGCCTGACCCCGCACAAGATTTTAGTATGCATACTGTCTTGGTGCTGATATATTTCTTAAAATGTGTAATCACAGTCGAATGTAGCAGCGGGGTAAAACTGCAAAGTTTTTGGAGACGATTACTGTTATCTAGTTATTAGTTCCACTACACATATGGCTAAAGACATCAAATGATATAATATTATTTCGCGCTTTTTATCATATAATGATTAAAATGTAGATTTGTTTCAACTGGAATCTTCCTGATATTATAAAACAAAATCCTAATATGATTTATTTTATGATGGTAATATTTCGTTCGTATCATTTATTAGAAAGCGAGTTTAGTGTAATATGTTTCTGTACCCATGCCTTTATCCTAGTTACTAAGACAGTACTGAAATTGGAACATGTACCTGCAGTTTTAGATCAAAAATAGGAGTTGCCTCTCTGATGGCCTGATAAATCTAACAAATTCATTAATCAAGGGTTTTTAAGTAATGAAAGCAGCTGAGGCAGTGCATTGGCGATGAAGAAGCTAAAAACGGTGCGGAAAATATATAGGAACGCAATCTCATCGATATTTTGGTAAGTGTCTGTAAGCGGAACATTAGGACCTGCATCATGTTACTTTGTCAATATAGCGAATCGGTAGAATCCAGTCGTTAGGCGAGTGCAATGTTAAAATTACTGTGCAAAATTTATGGGGAGAATGTATATACTTACTTATGAATGCTTTGTCGAAAGGTTGTTTCCACTGTCCATGCTTAAAACTCAAAATCATTTGGATTATCTTCCTCTCGGTCACCGTTTTTATGAGGTAAAAGTTTGCTTTAGAAAAATTTGTATTGAATTTGGGTTGTATTATGACAGAGAGATACATCACCAAAGACTCAAAGTATTCAGTAGATATTACTTTGAAATGGTGGTGCCAATGGTGATATGTTGTTTGGATGTGACTTGTTTTTGAACTCAAATTTGTACTGTACACATAACATAATGATACTTGGTTTTACTTTCATCAATAAAAAGGTTGACAGGTGACATGTTCTTAAGAGTAGGGTTTTTACACTTTTAGACTTTGGTTTGAGTTCCCTTATAATTCCTTCTCAAAGCAAAAATTTACTTCCTTTCCTGATCCAGAACAAACATTATTTTTAAGAAGCAGTTTAACATGGGAGATAGTATGACGCGTGCCTTAAATGGTATAACTGGACCGCCTGGTTGAGGTTTATTCGACTCAGTACCTTTATACATAGAGTAGTTTGGTTATGTGTAAATGAAGTATATTAAGTCTGAATGATGTGCGCGTTGCGTATAAAAGTATTTTAAGTGATATGCCCTTTTTATTTTATGCGCAGTGTATACTAACGTAGATACAGGGTAAGTGTAGCAGTCTCTTGTTGATTACAATTTAACAAAAAGAAAAAGAAAAGAGAAGATTAGGTTGATTGGCTTCTGTTGTTAACGGTAGCTTCAGCTAAACTGAAAGATGGTGTTGAAATGTATTTATAACTAAAATGGAGAAAAGTGTGCTTATGTCAATATTAAAAAGACGTATGGAAGCGAATATTTATATAGTATTGTATTTTATAATTGAAGACAATATATTTGTTTACAATGTTATATACAATTTTATACAAGAGTAACACGTAGGATTAGTCTAGTTCTAGCTCCCCTTCTTCAAATTCTATGGGCAGGAAGGACGCTGAGGGATATTCCTGACAAAGATTTCTCCTGGCTGAGCCACGAATAATAGCTGGCCACAAATGGTCTTCGGTTGAAAGACGTGAATGCTGATAGATCTCCAAAGTTTGGATTTCGTCCATATCTGAAGGTTGTTCCGGTCTTGGTGTCGCTCTCTCCTGGCTTGATTGAAAATGCGCGTTATGATTACGGCTCGAGTCAGATGCGTAGCCTGAGGAGGATGTAGTCGATTGAGCATCAACTGTTATAACCACACCAAAATTGGGAAAATGTAAAAACATAACGTTATATTTCACAAAAAATTACACTAAAAGAATACTTACCATCTCGACAGAATGCTGTTTCGTGTCTCATAGACGCCATGGAACGGCTGCTAGCCAAACCACAGGTTCCTGCAAACATATTACACAC
>JAHZNB010007853.1:0-12655 GCA_027744295.1 Callyntrura guangdongensis | reverse complement strand
AGGTAATGATTAGTGTATATACCGACCGAGAACGAAAGCGAGAGGAGTGCTTAGTCAGTCAACGATTTTTTGGCTACCATACTTTAGCTGTAAGTAATGTGACATTAGTGTTCATTAATATTTATAGTTGCGTAACAAGCAAGGCAAAAGTATGGGAATGGGTGTATACTTGAGCTTGAGCCACTGCTTTATGGCAGTGATGATGATTACAATGATGACCGCGTCGAATTGGTGTCGATAATTTTCTGAAGAAAAAAAACGATGTGATGTCGTTTAGTTGGCTGCTGGCAGACGCAATGTTAAGCCCCATCATATAATCTTGGTAGTGACAAACGTTGCGTCGTCCTCGTTCGTTTTTTCTGGTAATGAGAAATGTTGTTGTGGTCGCTGCTGTGGAGTTAGGACAAGGGGTTGTTCCCATCTGCCCACCTTATCTAAAAGAGACAAAATTACCTATGCCAGTTTGAAAACAAAGGCCGCTTTAATATTCTTTTCGTGGCTGGTGTACGTACACACGAGAGAAAAAAGGTGTTTAGTGAAAGGATACAAGGAAAAACTAAACGATGACATCTGCTTTCAGAGAGAGAACATCCCTGCCACCAGCAATATATTAATATTCTCACCTATTGCCAGTAGCGAGGAGCATTTAGTTTTAGTTTGCATTCTCCTCTCTTCTCTCTGCAACAACAAACAACCAGGGACAACAAAGAGATGACAATACTTTGTTGTAATCTCATTACTTTACTCTTGTCGTCGTCGGTTGGTCTATTATGTTTTTATTGCTAAATTTGCTAATCAGAGACACATTGTTAATGCGCTTGGCTGAAAGCACAATTTTCTTAAACATGCCTTAAAACGTGTGCGTACAAAGTTTTTTTTTGCGTTATTGGCAGAGGCAGCTGCGGGCTGAGGGGAGAGAGAGAGAAAAAGAGAGATTATTTAGGTAGGTTATGTTAGTATAAAAAGCGACTCACGGCAAGGCTGGGCAAGGCAAACAACATAAAAAATCTCATACATATGTATATGCATGCAATGCAAACTTGCATAGGTATATATCGCTTCTATAAAAACTCTGGTTAAGTTAATGCGTTACCAAAAGTTTGGCAAAAGAAGCAGCAGCGCACTGATATATTTAGTAGGAGCAGCAGAGTAGCCAGGGCAAAAGCAGCAACGAAATAAATTGATGATCATGATAGAGTTTTAGCTAAAATGTCAGGCGCTGGCTTAGTTAGTGGCGAGTGGTATGCATAATAATATGATATTGCAAGCATGCACGTTTATTGTTATTGTCTTTTCGTCTCCCTGTTTTCTCCCTAGTTATTTAACGGGAAGTTATAACGTCAACGACAACAATAACATTGAAAAACATGCGAGTCTTTCATAGTTCCATGCAAACTATGTAGTAATATTGCTCCTGTAAATGCCTGCACATACCAGGTTCCGTCCAGTAAGCCTGGGTATATGAGCTGTCGTTTTTCTTTGTCGAAAGGAAAATCATTTCCATTTCCACTTTGTCAGCGATGTTGTTGTTGAGCAAGTACACAATGTGAAGTGTTTGGAGGGATTGAGAGAAAGAGAGGGAGAGAGAGAGTAAGCAAGTAGCAACGTATAACGTTAGTAGCGTCGTAAGCAGCAGAAGGTCTTGCTGAAAAACAATGTTTTCTGTGTACGGAATTGTCAGCATTATTGTCGTGTGGTGTTTTGTCATTGTGAGTAGAATAAAATAACAATAGTTAACTGCTTTCTGTCTATCTGTTTTTCATTTTACTGGCGTGTTGTATGAACCACACCACGCATTCAAGTCTGTTATTGTCGTCGTTCATGTAACATTATTGCTTTGCAAGAATGATGTTTGCGTAGGTAGGTGAGTAGCACACACACTAACACACACACACATACATACGTGTGTGTGTTTTGTGTGTGCTTGGGAATTTAACACTTTTTGGAGAGCGTTTTGTCCTAAACTTGCTACCATAACAGTCTGTGTCGCTCTGTAGTCATCGTTGTCGTGAGAGATGTTGTTGATGTTGGGCTAGGTAGAAGAAGGCACTTTGACTTTGTTGTAAATAGGTAATCTGTTTGCATCCACAGAAAAAGAAAATGTGTTACATTAGCTTGTCATGGTGGTATAAAGCGTATAAAATTGTTTCAAAGTTGTATAATAATAAGGCAAACATGTCTGCGTAATAATGAAATGAATATATATTCTGAAAACTGAAGGTTTATTCGATTGCTGCGGTAGTGGTGGTGGCAGTCGGGATGATGATGACGATATGGTAGTGTTTAGGAGTGGGGTACAAGTGTTTGTGGAGCAAGAGCAGGAACGCCGTAGGTAAACCTGTATGTAGGTATACAGGAGACATTCAAGAGAACGGAGCAAGGATGATGATGTTGGTGCGGCTGCTGCTAGGAGAGATTCTGCACAATTTCGTGTATTTTTGTGTAAAGGGGGAGTAGGTACAAAGGCATATATACTTTCCCTATCAGTATAGCCCCAGCAGTAGTGGCAGTTGAGTCGGGCTTTTTTATTTGATAGGTAGACACGGTACACACATGACGTGCTCTAGAGAATCCTTTTATATAATTCATACAAAGTGGAAACGACTTTGCAAACTCATATTATTATAGAAAAGACCCTGGCCTACATTTGCGAAAAGTTCTTCTTGAGAGGGAGGCAGAGGGAGAGAGAGAGAGAGAAGGAAAAGTAGCAAAGCATGCATGGATGGCAAACAGCAGCAGCAGCATCAGAGGAGTTGTTGGTGGAGAGGAGAATCGTTGAGATGATGATGATGATGGCTCTTCTCTCTGTGTTATAGTCCATGTCGGTCGATTTGTTGTTGGTGTTGCCATTCTCTATATAAAAAAAAGTTTGGGTTTATGCAATACAAGAGGAGACCTGGGTTTATATTGTGTTGTGTACGACGCTGTCGACGAGAAGGCGAGGCTCTAGAGAGAGAGAGACTAACTCCAAACTCACAACTACTGCTGCTTTTTCAAAAGAAGAGAGTTTTTGCGTACTTGGAGCTTTTGGACGAGAGACTGTTCTGCTGAATGCTGTCGTTGTCGTTGTCGTCGTGAATTGTTGATGCGTCGTCTTCGTGTGTATATATTTTTATATTATCGCTTTCTTCGTGTATTTTAATAGGGGTATGTAATACGGTATTCCACTTTTTACAAAAAAGCAATTGGGTCCGTGTTCGTATACACAAGAGTAAAAAAACGGAGTACATAGGAGACTTATGTGCACCACATGCCTTGGGAATCTTTTTCATGTCTTGTCCTGAATCCATTATTATTATTATTAATCTGTGTGTGTACGACAGATTTGCTTACGTTTGCATCATCATCAACAAACGGGAACATAACTATGCTTGGATGTGACACTCGATAGATTGGGGTGTCCGTACTCAACATGACTCTTGAATTGCCTTGGCTTTTTTGCAATCATATAATTTCAAAATGAAAGTACAAGACAAGAAGGAGAGAAAAAAGAAAACATTTTCATATGGATACCAATTTTTTCTCTCATTTTTTTTCTGTTGCTCAACATGGTATTGCTCATACTTATAAGCACACATCATCACCAGCATTATCATCAGTTGGCTGTCTTGCAAGATTTTCATGTATCCCTGTGTGTTTGTAAATTTGTTTCGTATTTGTCAATCTCTCTCGTGTTTGCTGGAAAAGGTAATGGTAAAAACGCTCCCGGGGAAAATGAAATGCACGATTCCTTGTTGATCTAGCTAACTATGTCTATATGTAGTGACATGTCGTAGCTATTTGTTTTAGGCTACACGCAAACAAATAGCCGAAAGTACAAGCAAAATTCTTTCAAGATCAAGTCAAGGTTCGTATTAAACTAACGAATCCTGTGTGCATGTTCGCGTTATTATTTCATCATCGTATGACAACAAGGAGAATGTAGAACCTTGCGAGATACCAACAACTACTGATGTTGATGAAGTTTACTCACTCAGTTTTTTGTGGTTACTCAAATCGATTAATAGAGAAATGAAAACATTTTTTTACAGAGGATTTAACAATAATATTGAAAGGTTTTACAAATAAGATAGTACTTTGATTCGGATGTATATGTAGGTATGTATCTCGTTGCATGTTGAAAGGTTGAGTCTGACTGAGATGAAATGAAAATGAAGCCAAAAATATATTACAGCAGTCAACAGCCAAGTGCTGTAAACATTCTTCTTTTTCCCAACAATAACTTGTGCTCTTCTTCCCGCCCTACAAAGCCTAGCTACATATTATCCTCCTTGCTAAAAATTTATTATCATTTTTTTCTCGTTCACATAAAGTAATCTCGTTTATATCTTTCTGATTTGATAAAATGACGTGGTGGAGTGGAAAAAACACTTTTTTTCTTTATGTCGAGCGCCCATGAAAACTCCTGTCGTTCGAAATAAATAATATGCGCATTTCATCGAGTGGTGGTATAGTCTTAAGACGAATAAAAATATTAAAAAAGTCTGAAAGCTATATCTGTGCACTGGCGTGTGTAATAATAGCAAGACGAGTAATAAAAATAGTAAGTGTATCATGTACTTTTGCTACTAAAGTCACTACAGGGAGCGTAGAAAAAAACAAGTTGGAAGGAAAAACACATGCAACAGTATAACGTGCAACTTTTTATGTCGCACAATTCACGTACTATATTACCACGTCAGATTATTTACGTAATCTTAAAAGCGTCAACATTGTTTCCTCCAAAAAAGACAGATTTTTTTTTACAAGATACATATATAAATAAAGGCTTGTTTGACATTTATTATTTTTGTCTTTCATTTCACTCCGTGTCTAACTCCTCCCCCTATCACTGTTGACTTTTTTAAATTTGAACAAATTTTATCGCGTCGACAGCGTAATAGTACTCGGATATACGTTAGTGTCGTCGTGAACGGAGATCACATTCGAAAAATAATATTGGAAGGGAAATACGGAGACAGTGTCAGGAACATGGTGTGTGGAACAGGAAAAGGACTCAAGCAGCTATATAAAAACAGAGCCCGACAGGACAAAGGCGTATAAAATACTAGCAAGTGTAGTAGCAGTAGCACACACACATATATATATATATGTACACTCTCACAGTCAGTCATGCATTGAATAAGCTGCTGCTTCACTCGAGATTGTTTACTTTTTTGACTTTCACTTGACTTGGAACTAAAAGCTTCATCGCGTATTTATTTGAGCCTCGTCAATTCCAATTTCAAATCGAAATCGGTGGAGCACACAGTTTACACGAGTTTTCTTCCTGCTTTGTACTTAATAGGATCAACACCAGCAACGACTACACTGTAAAAGATGTGTAAACGGTTGTGTGGATGTGGATTGTGTAATGGTGGATTATATTTTTGGTTGAAAAGATTCGTTTCATGTCATATGCTCTCTGCCAATACCGCGTCTTATTGGTTAGTAGGCACGTTCGTATAGGAGGATGACCTCATCTTGCATAAATTTGTGGGGATAAGAGAGAGAGAGAGAGAGAAATGTCAACGCACAAGTGGCAACAAGCTACATTATTACTCGGGCAGCGTTATTATTATTATTATCTTTCTTAAATAATGTGTTAGGTACACTAGCTGCGACTTAAACATAAGCTCTTTGCTGTTTTTCACCGTTTTCTTCATTTCACCCCAATCCCTATTTAATCCAGCCATACATTACAACAAGCGGTAATAAAAAAGGAACGAGCGAGTGTATAAGGATGACTGAGATTTTAAATCACCCAAACATACATGTCTCCTCAAATAGCTCACACACACGCAATATAGAGAAGTTTTTTTTTGTTATTGCAGTTTTGTGAGATTATTTGTAGGTTAATTCAGGAAAGCTTAAGGAAAGCAAGATGATATCATTGAGAGCAACAGTGGCAGCGACGCGCCGAGAGAGACAAGTACATTGGATGCAGACGTAAATGCAATGGTCGCTTGTCCGGTGGTGAATATATATAAGTGAGCAACGACGACGACGACGAGTGAAGAGCAACAGAGAATAAAGTATCATGCGACTCCCGACAATTTACCACATATTTTTCGAAATGGGTCGTATTATAGACGGGATAAAGTTTTCAGACATAAAAAACTGTGCTCGTTTTTTTTCCTTGCTTCATCACCAAAGACAAGATGTTTCAATGAAAAGGCATGCTCGAAATGAGATGTTCATATGTAAGCATTAATCTCTTCTTTCGTTTCATTTTAAGCAGTTGGTTGCGCAATAACATTCTGTGTGATGGACTCAAGAAGACTAGCAAAAGTCTCTATATAGCAAGTGATGGAATTATCAGTGATATACCGTATTTTTTATAACAAGATGTAATATGAACAAAGAGAAAACCTTGCATTAATTCTACCACTACTGCAATGTTGAAAACACATTTGTAATGGTACTCGTGACGTTTAATCGTCCTAAAATATGTACACGTCTTTATGCTTCTTTAAAAGACCTTCCTACTTCTCGCGACAGTCCCATTCATTTCCCCAAATATATACCACCAGAGAAGTGAGAGAAAAGTTTGACGCATTTTGCTCGTCTTCTTCTCGCCTTCTCATTTCGCCTCACATCCCATCTCTCTGGTGACATTTCCCTGGTTCAGTTGGCAAAAGTGTTATATTGATATGGTTTGGTGGGAGCAAGTGTAGTTCGTCTAATGGCTGCACATGACATTGGATATATGTATTAAAAAGGGGGCTTACACAAGAAGACAAACCACTACTTCAGATTTGTCTAGTCCCATAATACGAGAGAACGCTCATTTCTCTTTGGAAAGTGCCAAACTAGAAACATTTTGCTCCATGTTACCTTTTTACATAGACTACACCAATGTATACATATATATATCGGCACACTTTATAGTCGTGAGTGTGGTATCCGTGTGTATACAATATTATCTTTTCTCTTTCTCCCTACTCGTCGTCGGCTCATTTACGTTACATACGACTTTGAACGACTTTATACGACTGTTACATTCAACATTTTGGACTACTTCTCACTAGTGCTGGCTAAAGATGATGTTGTTTTGTTCTGAGAGGAGAGAGAGAGAAAGAAAAAGAGAGAATCTGGTTGGTTTGGTGCAAACGTTGCTTGCTCCATATAATATGATCATCATCACGTCTCATCTGTATTGACGCTCTCTGTTTTCATACATCTTCAGGAAATGTCTGTTGGGCTTCTTTTTCTCTTCTCTCTCTCTCTCTCTCTGAAATACTGAAATGATTAAAAAATATGGTTTTGAAAGGATGTATTCGATTAAAAACAGCATGAAATTGTCCTTTTCCTTCAAAGAAGATGAAACCATGTTTATATTTGGCAAATGGGAAATGTAAAAAATGTAAAGATGGATAAAGTTGTATGTGTACAGCGTTTATCTTCATCTACTCCTAGAAGAGATGAAAAAAGCAAATCGTTTTTACCCTGTTTTTTTCAACGCTGCCGGTGCTAAGGTACATATATGACCAAGTAGATTGAAACAGCAACAGAAGTAGTAGTAGTAGTAGTAGTAGCAACAACAACGGTTAGTTGTGGTCGTTGGTAAAAGTCTCGAGTGATTCAGAATGTGATTGGCCTTAGGGAAACGTCAATCGGGCTGGCTGGCTGGTTGAGAGATTGTTATTTATTTGATTGTGTTATTAAACGACAGCAGAGGAATAGAGCATTGCAAAAATGTATGTATATATTCACCACCACCGGTACAACAAGAAATTCTATGTAAACATGTATGCACCCAGCTTTATCCACCAACGAGTCACTATTTTTGTAGGCTACATTTAATACACTTGTATACTTGAAGATAAATATATAGCGCTATTTATTTTCTAATAAAAGAGTTGATCCAGATTCATCCGCGGATACTTTGCTCGTTACAGATTGCCAAATGCGCTGATGCAGCAGCAGTACCAGCACTACAAAAAAACAAAGATGCCACACCAGTACATACTATATGTCAACCATGATTTGTGATTAGAGAGATACGCGTCTGTTTTCTCTTGTGGTGCTCCCAATGGCATCATCCTGAATACCCTACACAGCTTTTTTTTCTTCTGATCTGAACTCATCCTGAGAATATCGAGAATTGCACTCTCCTCTTTTCGTGGCTACATCCTTGTTGATCAGATCGAAAGAACGCCAAGCAACTAAAGTATGTATCCAATCATCGTGATCAGCTTTGGTCGTCATCTTGCGTAAATTCAGGTTTTCTATGAAAATGGCATACTGCGGCGAACAGTTTGCAATGCTGTATAAGTCGTAATAGGGATGGTGGTGTTTTTAAATTTTGTTTTACTTCTTCTGTCAACTTTTTGACAGAACGGGAAAAAATTGCTTCTTGCAGTTTGTTTCATTTGTAGCATACCATACAAATCTAGCAGCGTTGGGACGCCAAAATAATGACAACAGAATGCTGTGCTTGCTGCTGCTGACGTTTTCTTTATATAATTTTGCTGCTGGTTATTGTTAGCAAATTGAGTGGCTAAATTTAATGAGATGAGTGACTATTCAAGTTTACAGACTTTGAAGATGAACAATCACAGACAGTTCCTTAATAACAAGCTAGTATAATATACGGCGTCGTGCCACTAAAAATGGTGTACCTTTTTTTGCCCATCTTGTTCTTCTATCGGTTGACGTTTAATTCGGCTGGTTTGCTGCTGCCGACGACGATCATTATGTCATGGGCGTGGGCCTAAATTCTAAAAATCCATTTTACTCTCTTCAATTGTTGTAGCTGTAGCATGTTTCGATAGCTATGTATGGGCGCATTCACCTGGTTTATTTTTATGCCTACACTATTCTACCCGAGAGGAGCAAAAAGGCAAGCAGCAAAAAGGAGAAGATCAAGCAACGGCATATATCCAAACATTGAGTGTAGCTTTTTCGCCTGTTTTGCCGCATTATTGAGCAAATCATTTTTATTCGCGCACTTACACATATACCAACAGTAACACAAACAATAACAATCAGGTTTTAGCTTTTTTAAAGGTTTGCCTCGCAGTCTGCAGTGAGTGAGCAAGTTCTAGTGCTTTTGTTGCTTTTGTACAGCGAGAATGCACGAAAAGATGCATTTAGTAATCACGGTCACGGATAACCTTCCTTGTCTGTCATTTTAAGTAACACAATGTTGCTCTTATATATACGTTGTTACTCCTGCTTTGTAATAATAATATATTATTTAGTAGGTGAGGTGCAAGGTGCCTTCTAGTTTTCTGCTTGCATATATACCGCACTCTGTTTGCGGGCCGTAACACACAGGAGCAATAAAGCAGAAGACGAGCGAGAGGTAGGCAGGCGAATTGGACATATTTTAGGAGAAAACCTTGACTTGTTCTACACAGCCAAGCTTTTGCATGCCCAATTTAAATGAAATATGTGTGATTGTATACGTGGTAGAAAAAAAAATCATGTTCTTTTGTTAGTAAGTTTTGAGTAAATACAAAAGTTGATACTTACTTATTTTATCGTTGATGATATTTCTGGTCAGGTTTTTTTTCTACGACATAAAACGCATTTTTTGCATGGGTTGTTGAACACAACAAGTTCATAATTTTTCAATGCTACGGCTGCCACAACTGCCGCTGGCAAAGAAGAAAAAAAAACTTGCCTTGTTAGTAATCAAATCACAACAGGAATCCTGTGAGAGGGATGCAACAATAAAAAAATGCGTGTTACTTAATCGGAAAAGTTACGTAAATAGTATTAAACATTTGGGAAATAGGCGAGTATAAGGAGGTGTAGAGTGGTGGAAAAATACGTAGGTGATTTTTGTATGAAACTGCGAAAAAATATAAATGCGTACTAAAAACCAGCAAAGTTCTCTTCCAGTCTACTTCTACCAGACTACTACTACTACATTTGCCTAATTGTCAGTAAATATATACCAAGGGAATAAATTAATTAGGAAAAAGCACCATTATTAGTTGCAACAGTTTTTGAGTCTATAGTTATATCATTCTGACCCTGACCATGAAGAACATCTTTCCTGTAAAGATAGTCATCTATTTACGCTTCCTCGCTCCACACAGACAAAGTTACCAAACATGGGTATAAAAATTACATTCGCTCCCTGTTTTTGAGTAAAGTAGTAAAGGCTGTAGTACAACATTTAACACGATTTTTCTGGGGAAAAAAAGCGTGTATGGAAGTAGGGAAAATACATGGTCCACCGACCAGTAGATTGCAGCGAGTTGCCTCTGTTTGCTCTCACTAACGCTGCTACTGCTGTTATGCGGTGGTGCTTGGAGGGTAATTTGGAAATCCTGGAGTGGTACATACAATGAGTGTACATAATAGATCTAGACTCTATCATACGAGATATGTGGTCATACAAATCTTTAAATATGACAGAGAACTCAGCCAAAAAGCCAACTCGTCTCTCCAGCACCAGCAACATGAGAAACAGGGACAGAGGCAGAGAGCAACTATTCCAGAGAGTGTCAGTATCGTTCCACGGTGATAATAAAAAAATGCTGTGTTAAGCCCTGGATCCCTCTCTGGAAAGTGTGTGAGGAGTTTGAGCGAGTTTTTGGCTGCTGTTGCCTTTGTGTGGCTGTTTCTTGATATGTAGGTCATTCCAAGTCAAGGTATGTAGGTCTAGCATGTATTTGGTAATACACAGATAGGCATAGGTTTCTTTTGCCGTGCCAAAATCTCGTTCTCTCTGTGTGTGGGTATTAAACGCAAAATTTGTACATAATTTGATCCATTCAGGATGATGGTCGTTGAATCGAGTAACAAAATGAGTATGAAGGTAGGACGGTAGGAGGGTTCCATAGATGTATGCGTGTGCGCATTATACTTTTTATGAAATAAACAATATTAAATCTATTTGTAGTGCTTTAAAGCTTACTTTTTGTAAGCGAATAAAAATACTGTACTAATTAGAAATGCTAATGTATTTAGTGAAGCGGAGCGGAGCTACATCGGTAGGTAGCTTCCTCATGGAGAAACTGCCAGAGATTCATTTTTAAGGTAATGCATGTTATGCTGTTGCAAGAAGAATGCCAACCCTTTTAAAATGAGATTTGCCTGATTACTATAATTTTTTAATGTGTGGTAGTAGAAGTGGTCGCAGCAACAGAAGCAAATTATTCTACTAAACTATGAATCTTTGTGATGTTGATATGAAAATGGCAGTGGCATTATAGAGTGAAGCGATGATGACGAAACCAAAGAGATAGTCAGATAGTAGACGAGACACCTATTGCCTATCTACTTATAAGTATGCCTAATGCGAAAACCAGAGAAGCAAGTTAAGCAGCAGCTCATCGCAAAACAAAACCCTTTCGCAAAACGATTTAGTCCGCTGATGACCCTGAATGTCTGCAATGGATGTTGATAATGATGGTGGTGGTTGTGGTGATGCTCTCCGTGTGTGTATGTGTTGAGCAATAACATTACGTTTTTCTCTTCCTTATTGATGCTGCTAGTTTGAGAGCTTCGCCAGGCGTATCAGCGAGTAAAGAGTGTTTAGACAGTGTAATTTTGTGATACATATACAAATATTATGTGTGGACATTGTATATTTCCATATATTCATCTTAACTCTTCTGCAAACCCTGTATGAATGGCAAATGGAGAGGAGTTGGAGTAGTTGTAACACACTCTGTCAATTTTACAATAGCACGCAAACACGCAAACACATTTTTTGACTTGTACTTGACGTTAGTTGGGTAGGTACGATGATGCGAAATTTATTATAAATCATTAGGATGAGGATAGTGTAACGCCTAAAGCTGTGGAGAAGGTAATGGCTCATCATTATCATCAGCAATGTACTTAACACTTTTTACTGTGCTGTGGTGTGCATGCAGATGTAGACAAAACATTGGCACTCTGGTACGCTATGGACTTTGACTTAGGTACCTTGAGACTATATAACATATTATCCAGTTTATATCCTCTCAAGAAAGATAATTATAGTGATGGATGCGTGCACCATTTTCGAAGCGAAGTTTGTTTCATTTGTATCGATTTGGGTCTCTTTATCATCCTGATGATCTTTATTTTTACTGCTGGTTGACCCCGTGTCGTGTCTGGATTTTTTAAAGATAATGAGACGATTTCAGAGTTGCGCTACATGTTTGTATATGTAGTAGTGTAGTGCATATTATTATTCGCTGCGATTTAGCTAGGCAGAGAAGTCAAACGAGTCTTTGTTTTTATTGTGGCGATTATCCCACGTAAATGTCACTTTTGCGTCGCTCTTCGCGGATTACCAACAAAGTCATTGTAATTATAATTTATAATATGCTTGGCAAATTGCACTTTGGCCCCTGTAACTTTTTATGTTTTAACATCGTCAATTACTGCACGTTCGTTGTATCAGCGAAGTATCACGTACTACTCGGTTTGTAATGAAACTACAGCAGACTTTGTTTAGATTACGATACGAATAGCAAAGGATGATAATCCCCTAAAATAGCGCCATTCAAAGCCCATAGAGATTTTTCTGGTACTGCCGGTCGAAAGACTTCTTTGAGAACGTAACGCTGAAGGGGAACAGAAAATTGGGTCCGTTTACATGCTCACTGTTGCTGTTTGCTCATTTGTCATGCAGTACATATAGCATGCATGTACACATCAGTAGCTACTTGAACGGCACCAGACTCCAACATACAGCTGTCTGGTGCCGTTCAAGTAGCTACTG
>JAHZNB010007852.1:0-11654 GCA_027744295.1 Callyntrura guangdongensis | reverse complement strand
TACTTGCATACACACAAACACATCTTGTTTGTTTGCTGACTGGCTCAGCTCCTGGTTAGGTTGAAAGTGCGAGGGTAATAATATATTTATTACTTCGTCGTCAGCCATCCAACCAGCAAAGCTGGTATATTTTTTGCTGAGGCTGGATTTATTCTTTTTTTATAGAAAGAATAGTTATATATGTACATATTTATTTTAGTTCTGTTCTGTTACTCTGGAGTGTAAACTTCCTGAGTTCCACTTGAACGAATTTGGCCACACAACATTACGTATATTATCATCATCCTCCTCTGTGATTTCCACGTATTGCTGGGGAAAAAATAGTAGGGTTATGTTTGCCAACACCACCACCACGACGGCTACCGCGTGGCAAAAAAAGACTTATTTTTGGGTTGGTGCACTACTTGTCAATATTACGTGTGAGTCGGAATGTGTGTGTGTGTGTGTGGGTGGATGCATAGCAATGTTGAAGTTCAGCTCGGTTCAAGTAAAAGAATGACTGTCTGCAGTCGTCCGCGTCTGACAGTTTTTTAAGCTCCAGCAGCAGTAACACTTACGCATTGACACATTATCCGACACACACACACACGATTTGTATTTTTGTATTTTATTTCAGGGTGAATACTATTTGGTGTACCAAAAGGTATTTTTAACCACGCACGTAGTATTAAGCATGTTACCGCGAATGCAACCGACTCGGGTACATTTATCGATGATGATAAGTAAATACAGAGGAAATGGCAATATCCGCTGTACAAGCGCGCCGGTTTTAGGAGATTATACCACTGCTTTGTGCGTGTAGGCATGTTCAGGTTACACAGCAGCAGACTTTGTCCTGATTTGAGTCATTTGGTGTTTTCTCTCACAAAGTTGGAGAGAATCATGTTAAAATCCCGTTTTTTACTGGGTTTGGCCAGGCTGACTGGCGCGCCGGTGGTGTAATGACGTATTTCATGATAAAAGCGGCACAGAGTGATAAAAAATGTTTAGTCTTTTTATGTTTTTGTGTGCACCTTGTTTTTTTGGCAGAAAAAACTCATTCACGTATAAAAAATTCTTCCGCTCTTATTCATAAAATAAGTATATTTTTCTTGATCCGGTGCCAATTTGTATATTTTTTGGAGAAAGTGCACAAGGTATACGATATTGATACCGGAGAGGATGTCTTTAAAAAAAACTTTTGATGATTGAGTACAACAGATTTGCTTTTTGGTTGACATATATTGACAACTTAATGTTGCATTTTTTTAGCAGAGCAAAAGCGCTACATGCTTCACCAGTCACTATCAGCTCATTCATAATAATTTCCCTTCGATGTTCCTTCCTTCACGTGTGTAGTAAACGTCAAAAAAGTAGAATAAATGCTTTTTATGTTGCGCAATAAAAAAAGTATTTTAAAACAAACTTAGGTCAACTGAGAATATATAGGGCTGCCCATTTCCACCAGTGTCCTTGTACCACTATTAGTTTTTTATGCAGTTCATATATCATATTTTTTCACGTTTTTTACAATACTAATCTGTACCTCAACTCACCTCGTGTCTCGACGCTGCTGTGTGTACGTTTTGGATGAACTGAAGTAAACGGTGTAGAAAAATGTGCAGTCGTTTTGACCTGTAAACACCACCAGAAAAAATGGGTTGTTTTGTACGCTGCCTTGTATACAAGCACAAACCATCAATTTAAGGGCACGTTTACAGGATTGAAAACGAACTTGTTGTGTGAAACCGCTACTATAGTTCAGCATTAACAATACTAGAGAAGGAAATCTTTTTAAGCTAGACAAATAATTCTTGTCACGTTTTCCGCAAAAAAGCATTGAAAATAGTAGAGGTAGACAGCGCAGGAATATCACGGAGGAGGACACACAGGAAAAGAAAATTTATGGAAGGGAACGCTTCTGATAAAAGACTTTCATAATAATGGTTGTTGATAACAGTGTACAACGGTGTACTTGTACGTATGAACCCACGTTAGCCACTTTTCATGCCTATCTCCTTTGCTAATAAATCTCTTGTCGACAAAAAAATGATTCTTTTTTTCATTATCCTGATTGATCCTACGCAGTAACAGAGAGTAGCCTTTTTTATCGCCGTTAATCTTCAGATGAAAGAATGTGAAATGGATGATGAAAATGGAACATTCCTGGGTTTGATTTATTTGGATCTTGAATCTTGATGTTTAATTTTTTACTTTACATGGATATGTGCCGTGGGCACTACTTTAAATATTTGTGGAGAAACTGGCTAGACACTCGAATTCGTTTTCAATCGAAAATAACTTTAAGAAAAAGCAACGTTTATAGTTTATATTCGTTTAGCATTTTACACGTTTCTTGTAGTAGCGAAATTGCTTATTTACCGCCATAATTTAAAGTAAGCGGCGCTTCTCAATTTCACACATTTGAATAGTAAACGCATTTAAAGACTAGCACCGTTTGAAGAAAAATCCTCTTAAAACTAACAAATTTAAAACTACAATCCGTCCACGAAAGTTTTCCAGTATCAAAGTGTAACTACATGATTATTGTTGAAAAGCTAAAAAAATATTAGGAGAAAGAAAATCCCGTAGTTGTTAAAATCGGTTTCGTGCATTGCAAGTTAGAACGGTTTTCTCTCAGTTTGTCTCCTAATTCTTCTCTGCTGAATACCAAAAAAGTGCACCAATTCTTCTGTGTGTGCAGTGCAGAGAGAACAGAAAGTGAAAGGTATATATGTATATAATCTCTCTTAAAAAACCAGCATTACCGTACACTCATATTCACTCATTCATTCATTTTACAGACCAAATTCAGACAATAAGAGCAATAAAAATGGCGAATGGGATTTGCATGTGGGATAAGAACTGTAGGAAGTATACGTACAATGTATGTATATATATATACCGGTGGTAGTAGCAACGATGTGATATGGGGACAGACGTTATTACGAGTTATATGATAAATTGCTAGACTTCAGAGAAACCATTCAATGTAACGATTATAATAAAAATAATCATAACTTTACATTTCATTTCATCTGTTCTCAGCTCTTTGCATATTTGATGGTTACTGAGAAGCTTTGCTACTGCTGCCGCTGCTGCTGACGATGATAAAAAAATTAAGCACAAGAATGGCGCGAGGAGAAGAGAGAGAAGGACCCGCATTAGTATTTTTGATGACTGTGTGTCTCTCTCTCCCTCTCTAAACACTTGTGTTTAACTGACCCCATTTTTTAGACTGTCAGTGTGTGTAATTTATGCCAGAATAGGGAATCGCTTTTAACGTCATTGCTAAAATTGTAATTCATCGCGAATGAACACAAAAACATTTAGCGGCACAAGTATATAGGCACCAATACATTACTGTTATTATTATTACCGGCTCTTAAAAAAGTTAATGACATGAAAAGAAGTCGACAAAGAGTCTAGCAAGAAAGAGACGATACATGACGCGCGCGTATAGCGCGCAGGTAGGTGGTAGGGGTAAGCTAGTTCGAAAAACCTACTCTGACCACGACAACCCAACAACGGCTATCTCTACCTGAAAATCTAATTAATTTTATGATTAAAATCGACAAAAGTTTACTTTTGACTGTGGGGAGTAAGTAGTGTGCTGTTATTGCCACTTTTAGAGCAACTATACACGACTTTAATGACGCACACACACACACAGGGCAAAAAATTTAGGGGCACAAATTTAGCGGCCCAGGCCCTCTTCAATTACATGTCCCATTGCTACTCTACGCGTGTTCTTTATCTTTATTTTCTACTTCCTACCAAACTAACTACAACAACATGTTTGTTTGTCTGATTGAAAAAAATTATTTTCTGCACATTATGTAAATTTCCCTATTTTTTGGTCACGACGTTGTCGTCGTCATATTTGTAAGTGATTTTTTGACGGTCAATTTCTTTTGTGCCAAAGGACACCTATGTATATGTCGCACCTCTCCGTTACACACACATATAATTTGACTCTCTCCTTCTCTTTCTGGTCAAGCTAGCAAGATGGTCATCAAATAATTTTTGACGGACTCTTTCGTCTTTGACGTCATCATAATGTGTAATCCAGCCCGATCTCCTCGGTCAAATCTTGGTTTAACTAGTTTTTCCAAACAAACAAACAAATCAACTATTTTTAACTTTGGCGGAGCAAGATTTGAGATTCGACCAGTTACCCCGTCTCATATGCACCTCTTTGCCTTATTTGAATAGCTGGTGGCTGGTGTGACGACGATGGGTGATGTGATGATGATGATATCAGATTATGCCATATTTATACCTGTTGCACAATCAAAATGTATTTTTAGCCCAGGTGAGTTTAAATTTATCTGGTGAATGCCTGAAATATCCAGACTTCTGGCAAGGTTATTTGGGGTTGGTACACGCAGTTTACATGTCGGAGTAGCAAGTCATTAGTATGATCCTCCGTAGTGGTCGCGTCTATTTTTGAAGGTCCACTGCATTAATTTGCTAAGAATAGGACCACATTTTTTGGTCAATTTTTTTTCTTCTTCCCTCTCCTCGTGAGGTTGTTATTGTTGCATTACCACTTTTAGTACGTGGCTAATCAATTCCAATCCAAAGCTATATTTTTACGACCGTTTATAAATAAATTTCAGACGTATGTCGTAGAAAAAAATATTGAGATTTCAGGAGTGAGAGAGGGAGATGCACATGGAGAGATGGTTAGGTATCAAGCTAATAACTCCTTTTCCGAAGAAAACAAGATATATAAATGATGACTTACGAGAGAACTTGTTACGATGTGAGTGTGTAGGCAGTCCATGCAAAACACAATCTGGTCATGATTCATAAAGCGTTCAGATCAACAACAGTAAGTAAGTGGTGAAGGGCATTCGCTTATTCACATTACAATTATTTTGTATTAATGCGCATCTTTACTTACCTCAATCAACAACAGTGACCACTTGACCACTACTACCTTCCTTGCATTTTTATTGTGGCATCACATCTCTCTAATGGGATGTTTGTCTTGCAGAAAATGGTGGATAATAATAATAATGATAATATGTGTGATGCTTTTTTCACGCCGCTGCCACGTCAAGCTGTTATTTTGCAAAAGGAAAAAAATTGGTCACCTTTGGTAATTTATTGGATGTTGATGTGGTTGTGATTGTGATGATGATGAGGAGCCTCCATTTGTTTCATCACTGCAGGCCGGCGACTACTGGTTCTTACTTGTTTACCTATATAGACATTTGTTAGCCTGATTGGTGGCAGACCAGGGCAAAGTGATAAGGGCTTTTCAGGTATCTTCTTAAAGTGGATTTTTTTAGAATTACGATAATGCGACTTGGCTTACCTCATGTCTTGAAGAAAAAATTGGAATATAGGAGTTAATTATTGAAAAGTGTGTAATTTGAAACTCACCTCCAATAAGTACTTTTTGTAGGTAAACTTACAGGTTTATCTGCAGCGCAGCAATTATGCAGGTGTAGTCTGCACTCATATTTTTCAAACAACTTGATAGTTTGTACCAATTGAGGTACTACTGCGTTTTGGCGTGGCTGTAAAATCTTAAAGATCTTGCACAGGCTTTCAACTAAATTTCTCTTGTGTTTGTCTTGTTGTATTGTACCCGCAAAAATTATAACTGTTCATGTTCGTTTAGTAGAATGGGTAGATAGATACATATATGTAGTTTATGAGATTGGTTTCAATGTCTGTCCGTCCATGTGAGTTTTTTCTGGAAACATGGTACTGCGAGGCGTAACCAAGTCGTAGCTCCAATTTTATCATATAGACCATAATTTGATGCGTAGGCATCTTTTGGCGACTTATGTTGGTGAGGTACCAAGTTTCAAAATGGCTTCAAGTTGAACCATGTGGACCCCAAAGGTGACTAAATTCAGTACAGTCATCTTCATGACAAGATGTATCAATTAAAATTGGGCTTATACTTTACCCATCTTTAATTGATACATTATTAGTCATGCTTAAAAATTCTAGCGATACTTCGCTACAGCATGTTACTACGATTTTCCCCCAATTATTATTTTCGCCTCGCATGATGGTGTACCAAATATGGAACCATTTTTTCAGACACCTTTCAATCATTGCCTTGCTGCAATTAATTCATCGTCGTCAATTATAACTAGAACACTGCTCGGGGATGATATTGACGCAATACTACGTTTATAAAAACTACATCGACGAGCAATTTTGTTACTCTTATAGTTTTTACACGTCCATCGATAATTGGTCAAGAGCTAAAAAAGCCAGGAGAATTTTACGAGTTGCATATTGATTTATGAAGGTGCTCATTCTAGGAACGACTTTCACTAGAAACTAGGTGAAATGCATATCATATCACAGACCAACGAGTGTAATTTCAGACGACCTCAGATTTCACGTTTGTTGTTTGTTGTCAGTCCTGTATGACCAAAGCTGCTACAAAACAGTTGTTATTCAAATGTTTTTTTTACTACCGAATGGAAAATTTTACAAGTGGCAAGGGCATGGATCAGAGCAGATGACACACATTGCATCAAAATCTTACAGCATAAATGTGTTTCATCCATTTTCATTCATAACCAATGCTATCGTGTGTGTATCACGAATTCATGATCATCATTAGCATTATAACAGACAAAAGGCGAGATTTTATGTGTGCGACGACAACCCAGGCTGTCTATTTCGTCTGACGTCCACATCCATTATCCTGCCACATACGACAATGCAGTGGCACTGTGTCCCCGCGTTCAACTAGTCTATAAAAAAAGCTACTGCCAAGTGCAATTAATCCCTGGTAATGACACTGACAATGGCTATGCCACTGACAATGACAATATTGTCCTCTTCCTCTTAATAATTTTTGCCAGTAACGTCAGAACAAAAGGGGGTGGTCAACTTTTGTATAAATAGCTGCTTTTGAGAGTCTGGCATACCACTGACCAGTAATTTTGTGGGCCACACTGACTACAATGTAAGTGTGTTAAAATGAGGTCTTTTAATAGGGATGGGATGAACTGGCCATGCATGTGCATTAATTTTTATTCTTGGATAATTTTCATGTGAAATTATCTTAAATTAGACACTCCACTCAGTCAGATAAGTGTGTTCACACTTTACACAGAATTCCTCCATCTCTCAGTTAGCGCCACTCTGTCAACGTATGCTGCAGTGTTTTTAATCTACAAATCATTGTTCATTGGCCACATCTAGGTTGGGGCACAATTGACTCATGCATTTCTTCATGGAAGCTGAATATTTGCTCATACTTTTAATTTTCCCTTGCAATATCTCCATCTTTTAGTGATAATGGCTTAAAAACTGGAAATACCGAATCGATTTTTGAATGTATGTCAAGATGAAATTGGGTCAGATACGACGACTAGAATGTGAAAACCCCTAAAATAATACGAATGACATCCTTCCTTGTAAAAGGTTTGCAATCACTTTCGTCAATGGTTGTACAATATGTCAATTTAACTAATGGCATGTAATATTGAGTGTTTTTTAAATCAAATATTTTGTTGAAGAACTACTTTGGTACATAATTACTTAACCTACCAGCAGAATTGCATAATTGATTTTCAATGACGTTGCTCCTTTTAATTATTTAAATAAATACTTATCCACTCGTTTTTAACGGTAAAAATTACCAAATATAGATAAATGCATAGTGATACTCAATTCTGTGCCAAAATTTGGTTATACGTCAACAATAGTTGTGGAGTGGCACTGACTGCCTGTGAGTTTAAACTTGTTATTCAATCTTCATGGACAAATCTATTAATCATTTACAAAGTGTTTGGACATCCAGTCTGTTACTGACCTGACCAGCCTTATGCCAATTTGATGTAGTATAAAGTATAGACTCAGATTCCAGCACGAAAAACGCATTTCCATCCAGTATCGTCAAGAACATTAATGTGCTCGTGTGTTGAAACCAACAATAACACTATTTTTTTTAATTCTCCTAACCTGATCGACCACTCGATTAAAAGTGCAAACAATAATAATAGTATGCAAAATACGCATAGGAAGGATGACCAGAAGCTGACCTTGCACAAAACGAAAGAAATTAAATACGTGTACCTACTTAATGATAACTCAGATAACTGTGATGACGTTAATGAATGACTTTCGTAAAAAAACCATTAAGGAATGGAATGTGGATACATCCCTTGACTCTCATGCTAACAACAGAAAATGAATAAATTTTTGACCATTTTCACAGAGTAAAATTCTGCAAAAGAATTAAGCTACCAAATAAAAGATTAGCATAATTTGGACATCTTCAAAATGACATGCAGTATTTAAGAATAATAATTATACAGGCAGCATTGATCAGTTAAGTAAATAGAGTCAGATAGAGTCAGATTGATTATGTCATAAAAATTTGTCGTGGTACAGGTGTGAGCATCAGTAGGAAATTTAAATACAAAGCGTGTTAGGTATGTGGTTGTCTGTCATAAATCACGTGGGGAATTAATGCATGTTTCTCCAACAATGGAAATAATAGGATGCATAACAAAAAAAGTGGACAGAGTTTCCACCTGATGTAACCTGAGCTGCTGCGAGCCGAATTGATACGAAAATCTTATGCTAATTTGCACGCGTGCTGTTCTGGGCAATGATACTGAATACTTGTTATGTTTTTTGTCAAATTATGCGGTCACGCCGGATTGCCAAAGCAAACAGCAGTTTACGTTTGTCCGGTTGTTTTGTACCAACTGCAACAAAGCACTGAGCGTTCTCAGTAAGTTCTCCCTTAATCGGGATGTGTGTTTTCAATTTGCAAATACAAGCACTCTGATTTATCCCGTGTCCGTTAATTGACCGTAGATTTATGATTTTTTGAACACCATAATATTTTCTGTTCTTGCAATTAAGTCGGAAAATGACAAACGACTTAACATTCCACTTTTGATCAGATCTCATTTAGCACACAGGTTGCTGACTTATTGATTAAATATAATATTATACTTAATTTGTATAAAGGTTAAACGCTTCGAATTCATGCTGTCATGTTGAACGAACATGTTGTCCGTCAATAAATATGTACCTTAATGGCCTCTCTAATTTCAGATGACATTGATATAACTTGTCGCATATGTCATCAATTATCTTGCACGTGTCGGCCAAAATATTCCACGACGTTGACGACTGGTGATCATTGTTTAAAATTTAACCAAATTGATAAAATGTTTCTTATTGGCATCATCGGAAGCAAAACAAAAGTTCCAATGATATCATGACAAATTACCACTCGTTTCCGCTACATCCGTTGTACCCTAAAAGGTGTTTGAAATCTACGTAGACTCAATAAAATTATAAGCAATGTATTGCATCCAAAGTTTAAATATTTATATGCATTATCGTAAAAAAATATGTGCATATCACTTTCAATTTTTTACTCTCTAGCAATGAATTTTTAATCTAAAAACGTTTTCGTTTACCGATGGTGTTGACAAGTTATCGAAAGAGTTCATGGATAACCAATTAAAGTGGGTGATATGCAACATTTTGTACCTTATCATTTACACACACAAAACACAAATCAATATTCAATGAAAACACTCATGTGACAACGGATATTTACTATTTACCTCACATTCCATTATAACATGCTCATATGTTCTCCAATTAAGTGAAATGATGTAGGTAAATGTAGTTTGTTTTACACTGCGAAAATATTTGCTCATTAGTACTGTTGGCACACACAAAAATCAAAAATGCACAAGTGCTCTTAAAATATGTTCAAACTGGAAATCCTCCTGCTTATCACTATACACATATGCACTCGAGATGCCTAAAGTAATTATCAGAGTTACCTCCATGTAGCCGCGGCCTTTGCATTAATCTAGCGTATGATATCTTAAACGTGTGCATTTTTATTTTTAATTTGCTAGTCATTTCGAGACAAAAACTAAGACCTATTTCAATCTTCCAAATGTAGGCACACCTGCACCTATACCAACGCAAAGCTTGCTACATGCTATATTTGTATAATATTTCCTTTTGTTAATTTGTTGGTCAAAAAGCCGATTATATCCTACCTGCCCAAAAAAATTGTTCACGAACAAATATAATTGCTTCACATTATGTGCAGCTGCTGCCGCTGCTAATGTCACGTTCACTGCTCATGGTGATGATGCGGGCAGCCAACACGACAAGACACCAGCACCATCAGGCAAATAGGTTCTTGTTTTCGGACCGGGTGTAAAACATCCGAGGGGGGAAAATATACAACTTGCTGTCAAGAAGTCTATTCACTTTACCTGCATTTTCGCCACCACTACTATGTAATCTCTCACCTAAAGTGCCATTGCAACACATCGTATACATTTTTATGTACCATGGGATTATAACCGGGTAAAAAGTCAATCATCAGGATTAAAAGTCGAACGAGTGCACTCACTACATTACGACATGTTTGGGTATTTTAACTTGACACAAAAAGATAACGCTGAAAAAGCATGAATGAAAGGGCTTACAACAAAGCAACGTAGGGAATCATCTTGTCACTTGTCAGTCAAGTTTTGCGGCTGCATCAGCACTGCACACATAGACACACAGAGTGCATTTTACACTAATTTACAGGATGCATACTTTTGAGCTTGCAAAAAAACTAAAATGCGATTGCTGGTGCAATTCTTAGTTTAAAGTTCACCAACTCAGCCAGAGGCCGTTGTAGGATGTAAATTTGCATAAACCGCAGCCTAATTCCATGTATAGAAAAGAAACACTGCAAATGCAAATAATAATGCCGCACTATAAAAATCCTCGTCTCATGTAGCACATCAGTTTGCGAAATCGTGCCGTGTGTATAGCAGTTCATATTCATATATAATTTTTGTTTCCAACCCGTTAGTGGTGGGTTACTAACTGGCTGGTGAGTTTACAGCAAAGTCGAAGTTCTGAAAACACGAGAGATCATAATCACCATTTTCCAAAAACAAGTTGAATTTATACCCACTCTTCAGTGAACTCAGCTTTCTGGTGCAATGTAAACAGGTTAAACCGGCGACAGGTATGTGAAAGATGTAACCACATTGCTGCTGCTTCAGCGAGAACACAACAATTATTATTCCGAAACATGTATTATTATTATTTATTTAATATTTTCGTGACAATAAGCCTATTAGCGTTACGCTCGCTGATAAAAAGATAATTCCTCTCTGTTCATCGTAAAAGATGCAGATACACAGTCAAATATACTGGATTTTAGTGGATATCATTGTGAAACAGGTATTTTTTTTCTCTCCCTTTCACACACAGCGAAAGTGATCACAACCGAACAGCGATTATCACTACTTGCCAAAAAGCAGTCACGAGTCACACTGTTCGTTTATTGCGAAAAAAAAACTTTTTCTGATGTAATCGTTTTGACTCCTGATTTTTGTCCCCATTAAAACCTTTGCCAAAAATCAAAGTAGCCGACTGATTTGTAGTACCTTTATAAAAGCTTACCGTGTTTCCCTCAGATTACCTTCCGGATTAGGACAAAATAGCAGACCGTAACTTATACTTACAACTTTACACAATGCCGAACTTTTATAAAATATCAGAAGAATCTGGCCATTATTTCACTGATCGTTTAGCGGAGCACGGAAAGTCGATAACAATTTACCACCAATTCGATGTTTTCTTAGCAGATCGGTTCGTAACAAAAGAAGTGCGTGCGTGCGTGCGTGCGTGCCACT
>JAHZNB010007851.1:0-10287 GCA_027744295.1 Callyntrura guangdongensis | reverse complement strand
GGAAACCCAAAAATGGGATAATTTTGGTGGTTCATACTTTATGCGCTCACGTATTAATGACATGTAAGCTAACTCTTGAACCTATTCCTATTTCGTTTAAAGCTGCTTATAGAGGCGGCGCTGCGCTGTGTGAGAGTGAGAGCTGCCACCTAAGACTTAAGTCGAGCCTAACATTGAGTGTCCACCGGTGAATGTCTCTCTTATCATCATCATCACCACCAACACGTAAAGTGGTCAGTACATTTTAACGTACTTTTGCAACATGTTGTTTATTTGCCTGGGTTGATCCCATATTAGCTGGCAATATCCCGTTTTATGATAATCCTTATCTTTTGTAATTGTTTCATTAGCTGAGAAGACCGCATTGTACGTTGTTTGTAGAGAGAGAGAGAGAGAGACGTTACATTAGTGTAACTCTTCAAAACAAGCGTCATTGCAATTGCCAGCGACAACTCTACATAATATAACCTACCATTTTTGAGCACTAAGCTACATATACAACAAAACTTGTCAGTGTGTATTTATTCTCGTTCCCAACTTGCAAAAATGTCATAACTTTTTTTTGTTTTACTAGCATCTGGCGGTGATGATACGACAAACAGTCATTCCTTTTTATTAGTTATTAACTGAAGTTGGCTTCAGCCATTGTATTTTATATTATTGCAGGTTTTATAGAGGAGCATATAATATCATAAATGAAAATGACCCGCCGCGGATTAGGTCACTGTCGCGGACAGTGTCGCCTTAATACCTATGTAAGTAGTTATTACGGCCTAAAGGAAGTGGTTGCTGCTGGTCGGTGGGGAGTACAATTCAAGCAAAACAACAATATGTAGTATAAAATCATCAAAGTGTAAAGGCGACGGTGTAGAAACAAAATTATTTATATTTTCAATTACCCGTGTAGCTTTCCAACTAAACAAAATTTAAACATAAAAAAGTGCGTGGTTTATTAAGGCAGCTGACTACATAGAAAGAACGCCTTTCGTTCTCCTTTTTGTGCTGGTACTATTTAACTAAATTATAAATTGTTCAAAATATATTAATCGATTTTTGGCTTAAAAATGCCCAATTGAATTTTTACTTTCCAAATTAAAACCTATATATGGTACAGTATTCAACATACACACCACAATAATATTCTCTCTTTATCAGTATGGCAGTATAGCTAAATCTCTACATATAAGATTGACCAGAAACTCCGATGCTGTTTGCTATGATCTTTGAAACGTCCCTCATCCCTGTTGTGCTGCTGCTAGTACTACTTGCTATCTGCTATGCATATATGTACATATCTAACACTTGTAACTGTATAGCAGGATATAACGAGACCTTGATAAAAAGGATGATAGAAGATTTTGACAAGCTTTTTCTCAAGTCGCCCCAATTAAAGGAGTTCACAAAATCACACCATTTCTTTCCGTCTGTTTTGTAGTCATTCAAATCGATCTGTTTGTCGTGACAGAGTTTCCTGAAAGTCGATACTTTTGAAACTTGATACATATGGGAATCTTCTGAGAAGGGTATTATCAGATGACAAAATGACAATCCTACCGGTCTTAAAGAACTCATTGTGCACTATTTAGCAATATGGAAAACCATAAGTGCAAGTATGTAGTAGTAGTGACAAAGATGACAAGAGAATGAAGCACGATAGGAAATTTTTGTTGAAATATATCCGCCCGTGTAAAAATGTAAGGCTATATCATTTATTTACCCATCTAATGCATGTAAATATTTATGTACATATTTTGGGATGTTTATTACACGTGTTACAATATTACGACTTTTATTTGGCAGGAATATGGAGACATTACGAATTCGAATACTAATGCAGTTTTAGCTATTATATATACATAAACAATAAGACATTATGAAGCAAAAAACCGTACATCTCGCGTAGCGTATTAAATATTGTAAACGTATTCAGTGGAACTTTTTACAAGGTTAAAGCAAACACGCCAGACCGGTGGTGCGGAAAGTTTTTGACTTTTTCAGCATTTCCAGTAGATGGGGACCAGATTTCGACAGAGTTGATTGGCCCGACAACGTGCGAACTTATTCCGGCAATAACCACTATATTATTATCTTGGTAGACAAATGAAACAGTCAATTTTACTTATAGGTTTGGATGAAATTGTCTAGTAAAATTAGGTAACATGATTGGAATCAATATGAGCAGATACCTAAAACTGTCGTGCTTTGGCCATGTCTAGCATGCCGCAAAACTCCAGCGTGAACCCATTCATTGACCTTTTCATCAAAATGTAAAACGTCAGCTAGACTGGAGTTCTTCCTTCGGCTGACGTCTTTAAGGCCTGCACCAGCGATAAGGTAAATATTCTGGTTGTTCATTACTGCTAGCGAGCAAAAGGCTCGGGGAGAAGGAAGACTTTTCCAGGGTGTCCAACTACATAATATGAAAGCAAAAAAGGAGATTTATGATAATAATAAACATTGGCACTGGTATTCCATCAAGAGCAAATTCATGCAGCCCAGATACATTTACGATTAGATATACTTACAAGTAAAGATCAAGGCAGGTTTTGGTGACATATCGGATGGACATATATATTTAACAATTATTGCATTTAATGAAACTTTAAATTTACATAGAACCAGCCAAAATCACACCTACGTTTCAAATTGGTTCTACTATTTATAAACCCATGAAATTTAAAATAAGCAAAAAAGTTAGCCTGTTCTCACATGGTACTAGAGATGGTGCTCTGCGTATAAAACTTTGTAATGCTACAATAGTTACAGTTTGCAAGGTTCTCCAAGGTTACCCAAACCCATACGCAACATGAAGAGTACAATTGTAACTTTTATGCACTACTACAGGTACCTGCTAAGTTAACGTCAACATTTGGTTTATTTATGAATATATAAAACTATATAAACCGCGTATACCCTTCCTTGTAAATAAGCTCTAAACATTTCATAAGTTAGCCAATCGCTTTATAGCTATTTTGTAGAAGCAGTTCTTCTTCAACTCTTAATGCACCACTGTTTTCACTGTCAATATTATTTTTAACTACTGCAACACTCTGAGAAATAAATACGTGTTTCACAAACCTGTTCAGCTGCGGCTCATAATACATCACCGTTGCCAGCACCGGTTGCTTCACATCCTTATTTGTCCCTCCAGCCACTAAAATACCGTCCTTGTAAACAACTATTCCCATGTTGGATCTTGTACAATCCAGTGAAGCAATCGTGTTCCACGTTTGATTTTCCACGTTGAACACCAAACAAGTTGAAGTCGCTCTGCAGGGGAAAAAAATAAAAGTATGTCAAACACTGCCTTAAGGTTTTCCAAGCTAATAACATCCGAACATCAAAATAATCGATGCTGCTGCTGGAACTAATAGTTCTCAAACTATTGCAAGCAAATTCTTATGAAAAAGGTTATAGTTTATAACTAAGTTTACATAGAAAACTAATACGTTGTCGTGTTGAGTTTTCCTTCTGTTTATATAGAAAACATTTGATTACCTACTCTCTATATTACCCCCAATGACGAAAATGTGTTTGCCTATTGCCACACACCCAAAGTGACTTCTGGCTTGCTCCAAACCCTTTACCAAATCCCATTTCCCAGATCTTAGATTCAGCCGTAAATTAGTTTGTACAGACATTCCTTTCCCGTAATGATCTCGGTGTTCCGGATCAAGACCCCCTGCATGAAAATTAAGAAAAAAAGTATTTTTGCTGTCGTTTTGATTTACAGGACAAAATACATAAAAATTTACATAAAAATATACACCGTACCAATAATATATACATCATTTTCCACCCGAGCCAGTCCAAAGTGCGTCCTTGGTACAGGCAACTCGCCCATTTTAGTCCAATCGTCAGATTCTCGAGTATACATGAGCACTTCTTTAGCCGAGTTTTCGTTTGAATATGGAACTTTACTGTTGATCCCACCAAATGTGAGTACTGCTCCGTGTATCACGTCCAGATTAGGCATAATGCCGCCCACGTCTTCTGTTGCTTGTTGTACTTCCTTGGAAGTTCTGCGGGGCATAGGAACGGGCGGATCGGCGGCAGTAGGAATGACAAAGTCTAATGTGCTTTCAGCCAACATCCCTCCGCCCGTGGAAAGCGCCAGTGTAGGATTGCGGGAGTTAGTGCTGGGATGGGTTGTCAGTGTTGGCTCGGTTGGCAGATTGTCCGGGTTCCTAGAACTGGGAGCGGATTCAAGTAAGAGGTCCTCACTGAATGGAGATTTTGTGGAAGGATGAAAATTGTAGTTGGAACGGCAGGGTTGACACGGCACCACGGTCTCAACGTCCTGGGGATGAACTTGATTATCCACTAATTTCTCACCTGAATGATGCTGATCATATCCTGGAGGCAAGGCTGACGGTAGTGACCTGTTATTTGAGTGGGCATCGATTACCGCGTCTGAGGTTACATAATGCGAGGAGTGTGGTGGGACGCCAGAAGTAGAGGGCAATTTGTCGTCCCAATGTAAATATTCGGGATGCGTAGGCACTCCATTGTTACCTCCCAGTTTGCGATCACATGCTCCTTTACAAGTCATAGTTGCCTCGTCTTCCACCGTTATCATTTCCTCCAAACGGGCAGACTCTTGATCACTGTCTGATCGTCTAATACCCAGGGAATTGAAATCGGGGAGAATTGCAGTATCCATCATTTTATTTCCATGTATGCCCTCTGTGTCTGAAAGCTTGGAACGGATTTCCAAAACCACAGACTGTACTGGAAAAACGGCATCTCCCACTCGTATTTTTGCGTCAGAAGCTCTATTCAAACCAAACCCAACGTGAATTTTAACGGTAAGATACAAAAACCAAAAGTGCCACGCACAGGTAGAAATATTTTTCTTTGGTGATTCTTTTTCCTTACACGGTTCCTTTCACCAAGTAGTGCAGTTTGCCCACCAATTTAGGATCTTCCTCATCAGTACGTGACTTGATTTGTGGACGAGTATCTTGTTGAATGTGCCGAGGTTTCCTACCGCTTCTAACCACTGCTTCATTGTTGGCAAGTTTTCCATCTTCCACCTCGTGTATTTCCGTTGGTGTATGGTAACCGTCGGCATCTGACCTTCAAAAGAAATAACGGACATGCAATAACTTAAACGACGCCTGAAAGAGACAATTTTTATGTTAGCACCTTTTTCAAAGTTAGACATAAGGATAGGGCGTACATGGGATAGTGGTACTCATTCCGATTCATATTTTCTTGAGGAAATGCCGGGATATAAGGAGCAGGTTGGGCGTAATAGCCTTCCCGGGTGTGTTCAGGTACTCCTCTCTTAATGCCTCCAAAATCAGGATGACCCTTACTTTCACTGTAACTATGATTGTACGCTTCCTCCAAGTTTGCATGTTGCCTCTCCTGCAATCCAGTGTCTAGATATCCTTCGAATTGCTGAGATGGTTCCTCTTCAACAAGCGGTTTCATTCCGGGTGGGGTACGAGCATTATGTCTATGCTGCACAGATTGATTCTCGGAGTGAATAGAATTGGGATATTTTGGAGTCTCATTATACCTGTCTCTGTGTTCATAACCCATTTTTGTGCCAGGTTGTGGGTTTCCTTCGTGGTGTGCTCGATACTTGGGATTCACATAATTCCAACTGTCTGTATGGCCCACTTCATTACGGGGGTAGTATGATTGCTCCACAACGGGCTGCGTTTTATAGCAAAGTTGTTCCGTGCAGAATTTGTTTGGGTAATAGGAAGCTTGCAACCATTCAAGGTCGCCGCGGTAAAATTTGTAGTTATCTCCCTCCAAACCAAGGCCACGATGATTACGGTGGTGGATAGGAGGAGGAGGAATGCCACTTTGGATTTCTTGACGAAATCTTGGTAGAGGTCTATCTTGAGCCGTTTGACAACTGTCTTTAGCGGAGGAACAAGGAGAAGAAATTTCTCGACAGCAAAAATACTTTGGCAAACATGGTGGCGGCGGCCGTGGTGGTAAAGGAGGTGGTGGTGGTGGTGGTGGCGGTGTTGCTGGGGCTTCTGAAGGACATAAGTTCTCTTCTTCGAATGCTGCATCACAGCTGGTAATCCTTTTTACTGAGGTTCGCATGGAATTCGGGTTTGCGACTAAAATGCCAAATTCCTTGTTTTCGTAGGAAACCTGAGAAGAAAGAAAAGTACCAATCCTTATTATCTTGCTTCGCTTTCTTTTCAGACTTTCTTAACAGGCCTTAAAGCCAACTGTCTTTCTCTCCCGTTTGAGCTATCTCTATCGAGAAAACCCACGCGAGGTTACTAACCATTCTTGGGCAAACTTTCAAGTTGCCACTGGGCGTCCTCCCCACAAAGGGAAAAGTATGTCTTTGTTCACACGCTGGTCGATTGCCTCCTCTCCTGCGGCTTTTTGGTCGGCAGTTATTAGATATAGTTTGAGTACCGCAAGCCGAAAGAGGTGGAGGTTGATGTGGTTGGCAAGACGCGTCTCGTTTTTTAATGCCATTTGAGCAGCACGGTTTGGAGCATGCTTTTCTATCATGAGCAACCCCTTCTACACAACAAGACGCTTCAAGTTCAGTTTGACATTGTTGCGTTTGATTCACACTTTTTTGGCAACAAATTGTCGTTTGATGGCCACAATGCTTTTGTTCCATGCAAGGAGTTTGACAAGGGGTATCTTGGGTATTTTTGGGGAATCCAAGAGAACACTGAATGTCAGTGTCTTGTTTATTACAGCGTTGACGACGACGAGGTGGGGGTGGTGGACATTGTGTAGGCCCGCACGGATTACAGATTGGTACCGGAGCTCGGAGAGGAGGAAGCTGAGAAGGGCATCCAGGCGCGGTTTGTTTTTGAACGCGGACACAGGGGTCTCGACAATTTCCGCGTACGTTTTTTTGTGGATTTTTTTCTATGCAAACTTTTACTGCGTAACATCTTCTGTTATGACATTTACTTTTGATTACCTTGTGCCCTTGCTCTTCAACAGCGATCATTATACAACGAAAAGATCGGACTGATCAGAGAAAATTTTGAGAGCGCGTTTTCGGTTTTATTCTACTGTAAAGTGTAACGATCCAAAATATAACACATGTACTACAATATTTTCCACTAAAATATTTTGTTTTTCTAAAAAAAAAGTCTCTCCCAAAACTGAACGAAAACGATGAATTATCTATGACTACTTTTCATCGATTCATCGTCTCCAACCAAAAAGTTTCTATGGTTCGAAACATTTACTGCAAGGAGCATACAATGTGTAACGACACATTCATGGAAACGGTAAATGTAACATTGTATTTACCGTTTCCATGAATGTGTGCTCACATTGTGCGTACATTGTATGCTCCTTGTATAATTCTAGATCCTGTGTAATTAACGGAAGATGTATCAGTTCCCGGTATTTGCTGACATACGCATTTTTCTTACATCCCGTAAACAACAACCTGAGAGCACGCTCTACACAAAGTCCACTGTATTATATACATACATCCAATCAAATCGACTTCCGCTAATTTAAAAAAAAGCTTTTGTGTCAGCATCATTAGTTACTCCAAGCATGACATCACTTGTCAAAGTAATGTATTACTGTTGGAAATTAGGAAGGAACTCTATTCTCCTACTCCGTTTCCAGAAAAACGTGTTCATCCGAAGGCAAAAATTCTCGTTCCATTTTACTTGATTTATCTTTCAGATCAACTTTCCTGCATACGACGAAGAACACAACTTCGGTAAAAGTACAACGAATTTTCTTCCTCCCACACACACTCGCTTTAGCAACAGTGTCTAAAATCTTTTTTTTTCTCTCTCTCTCAGAATTATTTGACGACTGATAACAACCAACTACAAATTCATACATTCATCTTTTATGTATTCTGCCATATGTCATAAAAACCCTCGAACTACATTATTTCATGTTGGAAGATAATTCTCTCAAAGACGAGTTTCCGTTTCCTTCTTTAACATCTCCATACAAAAAATGTCATCTTTCAGATAGATACGTAGTTTCATTTAATTTCATCCAAAATCTGGAAAATGTCAAGAGAAAGTTAGAATTACACATGGAAAAAAGAAAGACCTTTTTTATTTGATGTTACTGTATTTCATGTGTTACAGGGAATGTCTTTGCTCTTTCTTTGTACTGTATTCGTTCCATTTTTTTCTTTCTGAAGAAACTCCTCAAATAACGACATGTCCTTCTTGATTTTGTTGTACTTTGTTCTCTATTATGTATTTTGCCTTGTTAAGTATTCTGCGCACTTTCTTCTGCTTTGTTTACCAAGCGGGTACAATACACACGCCCAAGTTTTCAAAGGGGAGGGGTGCGGGTGCACACATTTGCAAGCTGTGTTAAGTGTTAACAGGTTTCGTCCTTCCTGATGTACACTTTCTTTCTACAAATATGGTACAACTGTAGTGATAAATAAAAGCTGTTTCCCGTTTTACTTTTCATTTTCATTGTCAGGAAAAATAAATACAGACAAACTCGATCTGCTACCAGTACGAGAGATGGTGGAGAGTCGAGAGTGGAAGGAGAAGTGACCGACTTTCTGTTTACTTTTGAAATTGAATCTGTTCTGCACACAAAGCGGTGCCGACGAATTCCTATGTGCCAAACGGAATAAATGAATAAAATGGTGGATGAGTTGGAGAGGCAAGTTGGGAGCTGTTATTAGACTGACTTTCATTTGAGTAGGTTGGGTTCGCTGTGTGTACAAATGTACTTTTTACGATGACAGGCCGCTTCTACTAATACTAATACTACTACAGCGGTCATTGAAGGTGTGTGTATTCACACAGCAAAAGGAAAAGTAAATAAAGATTTTTTTAAGCCATTTGAGTCTACCTTATTCGACGGTCCGACGTATGACATCTCTTTTTGGATAAAATTGTATTAAAATCGTGCTGAAAACGAGCGAAAATACTTTGACGTGGGACAAGCCTCGTGGAAAAAAGGTTCGGTTGCTTTTATGGAGACAGGGAATGTTGACAGCGTAATGGATTGCTTTTTTTATTTTAGGGAGAAAATGTTGAATTTGTGCGTTTGCATTTAACTGATTGGTCGACTCCCTGGGAGAAAAATACTCTCATGTCGATGAGGACAACATTTAAAAAACGTCCTAAATGTGACAATATTTATGTGTAATATACAATATTGACGTCACTTTTCTGTTTATGTCAAAATTAAGTCGAAAAAATACGTTTTATTTTTTTTAAAAAGCATTAAAAAATAGGCACTTTTAGGTGAAAAGTTCATTTTCTGGAAAATGGCGGACGAGTTCCATCAAACGAACTCCATATTCGTGAAGAGCGTCCTTTTTACCACCATATCCGTTAACACAGGAGCGGAACTCGTCAGCCATTTTGATTAATGTAAAAAATTGGGTGGCCAAGAGGAAAGTGGATTATTTCAACGCAGAAATAGATTAAAAACTGAATTTGCTGATTTTAGATTTTAGATACATAATTGATGACATGTTGTACGGACGACCCCATAACGCCATCAGCAATATATTATTACCTCTATGTCAGCAATCATTAATTTTGAAAGCTTATTACTCAAAATGGTGGACGAGTTCAGTTCCAGTGTTAACGGATATGCGGTAAAAAGGACACTCTTTATGAATATGGAGTTAGTTTGATGGAACTCGTCTGCCATTTTTCAGAAAATGGACTTTTCTCCAAAAAGGGCCTATTTTTATGCTTTTAAATAAAACGTATTTAAATTTAATGTTTTGGCTTAATTTTGCATTAAACAAAAAGAGGTGATCAATATTGTATAATACATATATAAATATTCTCACATTTAGCAATTTTTTAAATGGTGTCCTCATCGTCGACATGAGAATTTTTTAAAAAGTTCCTCTCAGGCAGAGCGGCGACTGCTATAACATTCACAGCGCATTGGTCATTGATGACAGTTAGGTACAAGGTAAAAGTCGCACTATATTCCTAGCCACTGCGTGCGTTGATAAATCATTGCATCATAGTAGTAGGTGCAGATTTAGGAGCATTACAGACAAAAAATGACGGATGAATTTTTATGACAAAAAAATTATGAAAAACTGCAGGTTTAGGAAGTCAATTTATTATAAAACATTTTTTGTAATGTCACCTCTATAATTGGAAGACTATAATAATATATAGCTCAGTTCGTTATTTTCCCATTTTGCTCATTTTCCGCTAAACCTACTTCAACAATCAATTTATTCCTAAACGTTTTTGTGATTTTCCCACTTTATTCATTTTGTCGCCAGTGTGAGTGTACTTATGTGCTTCTTTGGGCGCAGGCAATCTAACACACTTCTATGGATTCTATGAAGTCTCT
>JAHZNB010007850.1:0-10068 GCA_027744295.1 Callyntrura guangdongensis | reverse complement strand
CTTAGTCTTACTATTTCCCAGATATGATATAATAATAGACAGGATGACGATCAACATGTGACTAATGTGAGCATTATTACAAATATATTCCGGTATCACCTAAAAATATCTCTGCAAAATATTAGTTCCAAGTAATATGGAAAAGGTTAAGAAATGGCACTGACAACTCTAAAATCCTATTATCTTGGTTATCAGAATACCTAAGAATTCCAACATCGATACGTAAATTCCATATGCCGTTACACTTCTTCATATGATAAAAGAATTTGTCAGTTTACTAAAATTACACCGGAATTTTATTTTTAATGGCGTTGAATGGAAAAATGTTTAACTGTCAAGCTTTCGAATGTACATGATTAAGATGTTCTTAGCTCGTATCACTCAGGAATAGAAAAAATCCTTGTCAACCTGCGTATGTAGGTAAGTTTGGATTGGATTGTGGATCTGTTGCATGCCAGTCAGTCAGCACGAGATTACATTTCATTGTCATTTATCAGAAAATCTAGGAACTGCCGGTCGACCTTTTTCGTAATTAAGTGACCCTTGTTCTAATTAAAATTTGCATCATTCATTCTTTAGGAAACTATCTTGTCAAATCTCAAAACTTCAACGATCCTAGCAGCATTTCAATTTTTAATAACAAAAACCACAAACCTTTATAACCTAAAAATAGACTAAGATTTTTATTTTTATGGTCACACATCAATCACATACACTGACCATTAACTGTCTATTTCACGACTCTCTTAGTGATCTATTGTTTAAAAAAACGTATATGCGCAACACGCTGCCATTTCTACCTTTACGTTAACAAATCGAAATACCATTTTTTATGATTTTGCATTTTGACTTCGCCTACGCAGCGAATCTAAGGTTCCATATGTGTAAATCTGTATGTAGATTTACAAAAGCAATAAACTAGCAGTTCGAACTTTAGCATTCTTTAAATTGAGATATATATAAAATATTTTTTACAAGTTTGCAATCATATATTGTCATTGTACGGATTGTACGTCAATATCAATCAACGCTTTCCATGGCGTGTCTAAAGACAAAATCATTTTGATAATTTACGGAAACAACATCACACCGCTGTTCCCTGCAATTCATTAATTCCACTATTGCATTGGTTAGTGGCAGTTTTAAAATATTTCCAGTATTCCACGTGTACTCCCTGCCAATTGGAATCTAATAATAATGAACACTAATATTGAATTGAATAATATTAATACAAAGGAGCCCCAAATGCTGAATGTATTAAATTGTATAGCAGATTTTCAGCACAACTATGTTCATTGCAGATTGCTACTAACATCTTTTCGCAGAAAGAAGAAAGCAGTACCAACGACTGATTCCGCAAAGAGTCCAGTATACGAATATTATTGATCAATTGATCATTGAGCGATTTTTAAATTTGATCCAAGATCCAACACAGTTGAATTTTCAGCAGTTTCTTCACATAAAACTTGAAAACACCAAGCCGACTTCGTCCATGTACCAATACCATCTCTTATCTCCAAAGTCCAAATGTTCATATCATCACACCGAGATCGATTGGTGCTGACCTTCGATATCTATATCCTTATGACATGTAGGTCAGCTGGTATTAATGACTGATCTAAGACTGAGACTGAGAGAGAAAGTAGAAAAACGTTATAACGGAAAACACCCCATTTTCAGCGATGTGACTGGTTGATGGATGGTGTAGTAGGACCAACAAATTTAACAGTTTCAGGTGGAATCTTTTCCTGCCGCATATCCAACATCTTGCCGTTTAAAACCTTATCGTCTGTTATTACCCCATCCGTACCAGATATACAATTTTAACAAAACACATCCTCATAATCATAAATCATTTTTCAAACCAATCAACCATGTCCAAATAAATAACAGTTAAACAAAATGACTAAAACCATACCCTGCTTCCCAGCAAACGGGCTTCCAAAAGCTCTTGTTTTCTAGGATCAAGGACACTGAAGTTCTCCATTCTTGTCCGTTCACAACATCAACAACATCTATCTGCGGCTCCGATTTGGCGTCGGTCACCATTTAAAATATTTTCACATTTTCACAACCTTTAACACTTCCATAAAAATCAATCTTTAACAAACCCAAACCCGTTTACATTTTCACTGCACTACATTATCCAACAACGGCTCGCACTTTAAAACAACAAGGCAAATTTTACAATCAACCAAAACCACAAGCCGACTTAATTACTGCGCTCTCTCAGACACAATCCTCCATTTCCCCTGCAATTAACAACTAGCTGTTCCCAAAAAAAATAACTTTTTTAATTTACACATTTTTTCACCCGAAATGAACATGATCCCCCTTTTCACAATCATGATTATGATTACCACTATTACTTCTTCATTTTTTTACTACAATAAATACACATACAGAGAGAGAGAGACCAGACACCACACAAGGTAAATATTCAATCTATTTATTACATATTAAAAAGAGGATTCCTTCTTGTCTTTTCACGATGATGATGACGATGATCATGTCCTGCCTGATACTTTACTTTTTTTTTACTAATAATAGTAGCAGCAGCACAGCAGAGCAAGACGATCACACAAACAGTCCTTTCGTTTTAAACATGGACGAGATGAGCGAATCGAGAAACAGTACAATATACGTAATACTTTTGCACACTAAAAAGTTCCACAACTTCCACGCTATTTACTACACAACATGTTTTATACAAACACAATACAACACTCAACACACACACGCATACCATCACTAACTTTTTTAGTATGTTACTTACTACTACTACTACAATTACTACTACTGCTGCTTTGGCTGTTGACTGTGTGTTGTAGTTTGTAACAAGATGAGTAGTAGAGAGCAAACACAACAGCAGCAGCAGCAGAAATGCATTCAATTTTTCAATTCATTCAGTTCATCACGATAATGATGATGATGACGATGATCATCATCATGCCGTTTGCGTCGTGTGGGTTTTTTGTGATTGTGTTTTGAGACGAATGCGTTGAGGAGACCACGGACGGGACTGTCGGTTCGCTCTAGTAGAGCAATCTACTACTATTTACTACAACAACTTTACATTTTTGTACAGAGGCTTATCGTCGTGTCCCCGTCGAAGTTCGTAGTAAGTAGAGAGAAGTTAGTTAACACGGCTGCTGCTTGCAGCAGCAGAGCTGCTTCACTCCGACGTCGTCCAAAAGCAAACACAAACACGACACTACATTAAAGCGGCTGTGGAATGATAACACGTAGAATACAATCAACCATCTCACATTTTTAATTTAAAACAAGGCAAAACAAAACAGAGTAAACTGCTAGGGACGGAGGAGGAGGAGGAGACGACGACGACGGCACTGGCACGTTAAAAAACTATATTGCTGCGCTGCGGTTAGTTGCATATTATGCAGGATAGAAGCAAAACTATGTAACAAATGAGAGAGGCAGTGCACACTGCACACAAAAATATAAGCGAAAGCGAGAGATGCACATCAAACTCATTACAATAAACAGTAATACTTTGTGATAGTAAGGCGGAATAGACAAAACTCAACTTCCCAAATTATGTTTTTTTTCTTCATTTCGATTTTTTTGTATCGTTGTCGTCGTCAAAAGTGTATCGTCATCAGAGAGCAACATTCAGCGTGATCATAATCATCATCATCATATCCTTATTATGTAGAAAAAAATGGAAAGAGCACATCACCACGAGCGAGCAAACGGATCATAACAATATTATATAGATGCTCCTGCTCTCAGTTTGATGTTGTTTGTTGGGGGGGATGGAAGGACTTTTGGAATTTTAAAGAAGGATCAAAATGAAACATAAAATACATGACATGGGCAACAAGCATTTTCGGTGACGCAGGGGTATAATGTAAATGGGTTATGCACGAATTTAGACATTTATTATGATCAACCTTATCTGGGCAGACATGATCATCAGCGTTAATGCTACATGTCGCTGTACAATGAATTCCGTTGCTCGGTCTCCTCGGTCGAAAAACTCACATCAGTGGAGAGAGGGGAGACACAATTTATACGTGTATGTGTTTTTATGGGCGTGTTTTGTACACACGTTCGTTTCTTTCTTTCTTAGTGTTTGCTCAGTGGGAAAGGAATCAACAAATTTAAATGAGGAAGGTTTATTTAAATACGACGACAGAAAGTTTAATACAAAAAAGATTCTGCCACAAATGTATGAAAAACAGTGAATGCTATGCATATTATTGTGCTTATCTAGGTACATATATACATTCGTTTTATGGTAAACATGACTAGACGACAATAATATGATGGGTTGTATTTACTCAGCACTTTGCTTTGACGGTGCGGTGCTACTTTCTCCGTCGTCGCATAATCGCTTAACTACGTCTACATTTATATTACAGCTGACTTGTGTAGCTTGTTCTGTGGTTTTATACCCAAGATTGCCAAAGAATGGGAATATACAAGTTTGCTTACTGTTGTATGGAAATGAATACTCGGTTGAGCTTGAAAAATATTTATGTGGAAAGTGTGAGACGAGAGACGATGCATGGAAATGGAATACATGGCGTTTTACTACGTTACAACATTGTATACGGAACGCAATGCATATGCAAACGAACATACGATATATGTCATTGTGTAACATGTAACCGCTGGGGCATTACCGTTTTGTTTACGAGATTACGTTGAAAAAGAATATTACTGGTGCTACTACTAATGTTCAACTGTTCACTTTGCTTCGTTGGCGTCAGCTGTGTTGACATATTTTTCACGAGCAAGGTGTTGTGTTGTTTGCAGCCTATAGGCAGATACATAAGATAATACTTCTTGGGCCGTTGAGGAGACTAGCGATTGACTGTAAATGTCAGAGCTCCGATATAAAACTCGTCTGTGCATTTTTACTTTGTTGTAAAGAGAAAAGGGGGAGGACGAAAATAGGGAGCCGCTAAATTGAAAACTGTATATTTTTTATTACGCCATGAGTTTTCTCATACTACTACTACTGTGACAGTAGACTACGGTGACAATGATGTGTGTAGAGGGTTGATAATGATCGTGGAAGGACGCTGCCTTGACCCAAGGGTAACCACACAAGATTGATTGGATATATATTGTCGTTTACCAATGCGTCCATCCAATCCATCCATACACATACAAAACGCAGAAAGAAGTAATAATAGGTTTAAACTAAAGTATTAAAAATTGCATAAATACATTTTAGTTTCGAATTTATCATCAGCTCCTGTAGCGGAAATTGGAGTCTACCGGCGGGAGCAACCCTCAAGGCACTGAAATCATCCATGAAGGCATCGTGCAATTGAAAAATGGTTTCCATAAACTCGTAAGTAGGCCTCTCGCGTCTCACGACTGTATCGGTTTGCCCCAGCCCCAGTGTCAATTTGACACTGTCAAAGTTAAAGAGACAGATATTTGCAATGACGCAGAAAAAGTATAAATCATATTCCGTAAAACTACTTTGTGCGTACTTTAGTGTAACAACAAACATTTACGTTAAAAATATTTGAACACCGAATGCAAGTGCTTTGTGCCTGTATAATTTCATATGCAGGTATATGTAATTATTCACTTCACGACGCGACGTTCAATTTTGTGCGTACTTTACTGTAACAACAAACATTTACGTTAAAAATATTTGAACACCGAATGCAAGTGCTTTGTGCCTGTATAATTTCATATGCAGGTATATGTAATTATTCACTTCACGACGTTCAATTGTAAAAGCAGTCTGTATGTAAGACATTGGATGGCATGTCTAATACGGTATTAAGAATGACTCCGCAATTATTTAATGTTATTCTAACACATAAAAGATACGCATAAACTCAGTTTTTCCTTATAAAAGGATTCTTGCATCAAAAATCGAATGAATATAATTTATTCGGGTTATCAATATTTTTTTACACAAAATGACTAGTTTTCATCATAACTAGTAGTTATTCGATATTATTAAAATTATTGGTTGGGAAGTTCCTGTCAATGGACAATGGAAGGGAGTGAGTTACAGTAAGGAAAGGAAGTTAGAAGAATGATTGAACGATATATATAGAGGATCAGAGACAGATTACAAATTTCGATGTTGTACCATATATACATATTATATGGTGACAATTATGGTAGGGTAAAATTGATTAAATTTTCCACACAATACGAATTGCATTTCGCTCCAGCTACAATATTTTGTGAGGCTTGTCCCATACCACAACACAATCAACGTTAGGAATAATTAAACGTATGCAATAAATCCTGAATTACAAAAAGTCTTAAATTTTAAATAATCACCAGCGGTTCTACTTTACAAACAAAAAAATCAGTTCTAAGAAATTCCAAAAAGTTACAAAGGGCCATTAGAAATACTCATAACTAATTTACTGCATACCGACCTGCTTAAATTCGTTTTGGATTAGATCCATTACAGAACGTGTTGTCTGACCAGACTGCACCTAAAAATTGACTTGTGCACAAAAACTCGACGACATTATTAGTTTAGTACATACATTTTCATTATCATGCATATTATGTCATATCTATAATTACATTACAATACCCTAAAACTGATTTTTACTTTACACGTCCTATACTAAAATCTATGTAATCACTGCATCTTGTGGAACCGTATGCGAATATTGCGTACAGCCAAGCCACGTTACAATGTCTTGTTTTTTATCATTTTGCCAACAATAGCCAGGCACCTGTCTATGGGCTACCTTGTCCATTTACTTGTTACTTGTTCTACCAATTAATTATGGATAAGTTCAATATAAGTTTCAAGTTAAAATTATGTTTCTATTTAACAATTAAAGTACTATGAATAATAAATAATAATATCAACAGTGCAAATAATTTTCGATGCAAGCGATAGCAATTGTATAAAGCGCTCAAAGGCAAACGCAACACAATAATGTGTACCAGCACGGGTTTAAAAACCAAAAAAATGGTCCGATGGAAGTACGCAGATCACTTTCTTGGACAGGGAATCTTCAAAACACTAATCAAATACACATAAGTAAAACTAAGCCTGAATTATAATACCTGATTATGCACCAAACAGGTTTTAACAACTAGACATTAGAAATAAATAAATATCTTGTTGCATTATTCGGGGAAGAGTATTAATTGAATCTAAATTTTAAGAACAGTCAACATGTGTGGAAGGAAGAGATATATAATATTAAAGACGAACTACAGGAACTAAGGCCATCGAGATCAATGTTTGTTTCCCANAGTATTAATTGAATATAAATTTTAAGAACAGTCAACATGTGTGGAAGGAAGAGATATATAATATTAAAGACGAACTACAGGAACTAAGGCCATCGAGATCAATGTTTGTTTCCCATCTACAACTGATTAGTTCTAAATAGGATCATTTTATATTTTTATTCTGAGGTATTACGGAAGGTCATCATAACTCACGATGTTGTCGTTAAATTATACGAATAACGTTGACTAATGGACGACCTTGCAACATATGGCTGATGCAATGGGAAGGCCAACCCCTATAATTTTACATAAAAAAAGAAATAACATCTATTTAAAATGATATTATAAATAATAAATATAAAAATATTTGTATATATTAATTAAATATTTAATAAATATATATATCTACCAGAGCAACGTTTAAAGCTGCGGCGTCATATGAATGACACCCAGAGTAACGAAACAACGGCTTTTTATCGAAGCGACACCCTGATGACTGAGCACCAAATGGCGCAATGCAGTCTTTTTTGAGCGTGCATGCAACCCAAGGGTGCATAACTTTATTAGATAGATTGTTGGTTTTGCAGAGAAGTAACTGTGATGGATCTATCATTCGATGAAAGTAGTAGTTTTCAGCGTCAGTTTGAAAAAATGGGAACATTTTTGGATGAGTTAATGAGGATGTTGGATGCCCTGCAGACCAACCTATTATTCCATCACTACCCCCATTTTGGGATAAATTGAGTAGTTTCTGAAGATTGACTAGTGACGATTTCATTAACCGGCGATCTACATCAAGCCACAAAAGACAGTTCCCGTTATCTAGTAATGTCTGCAATATGATTGGTCGATATGTCTCGCAAGCTGACGTCCTTGATGTGATCTGGATAATCCTCAAAATTAAACCGTCTGACATAACACGTTGTAGAATTACAGATTTGTTTGAGAGAAATGGAAAAGTCGTTGTCTTCGTCAATTGGAGTAGAAGGATCAACATTCCACAATATCAGAGGAGTTGAGGGCAAAAATTGCTGAACATTGGAAACGAATCCTTCTGCCTGCAGAAGTTGACCCTTTTGAACCTGGATAAAACAATAATGAAGGTCGGAAAATCATTCGTTTATTTAAAAAAAAACCATTTGAAATTCCTTATACACTTACACAGGAAACAACAACTATAGGCAACGTAGTGTCATTGAAAACATGCAGTCCTGTGTTTGAAACGCCAAGCTTAGGAATGGTTGGTGAGATATCCCCTTTCCCACTTGATGAGGGATCGACCCCATCACTAAATCCTAGCATACTAACATACTTATCTTCTACTTCCAATCGTTTTGCTACTTCTCCCGTTTGTAAATTAGCCTGAATAAAATACACAAATTATTTATGAATTAAATTTCTTAAACCAACGGGGACGCGTAATTTAAAAAAAACATTCGATTCGCCTTATCGGATTTTGCAACGATAATTACTTTCAGAGTTTCTAGTTGTTTGTGAGTTTCTGACACCAACTGCTCAAGATTAGCAGCAGTCTGATCCCGCCCAAAAATACACAGCACCAAACTTGTCACGCCCACACTCACCACCAGGGCCATAAAATGGCGAAATTTACACTGCATCATTCTATATTTCCAACAAATCATCAGAGATCGGAACTTCCGACTTTTGGAAGTTGGATATTAGATGTTTTCACAGGTGTAAACTGTTCCCAACAGTTGTGTTGTGGGATCCTAGCTAGTTCGCTCTTTTTAGAATTCCCTAGTTGTGTAGTGAAAGGTAGTAGCCCTTTCCTTCTCAGTAAACCCAGCATGAATTTTTTTTTCCTTGTTAGCTCACAATAATGAAAACCACTAACTGGGAGGAAACTTACAACTATTGCGTCAATAATTTATGCTCCAGTTGAATACTATCAAATAAAAATATATTTTATTTCCAGCGACTTTTCATTATTGTCTTTGAAATTTGTAATTACTTAAATTTTTAGCGAAGTACGGCGCACAAGCACAAACATATACACGGTATGTTCGCTCTTTTTAGAATTCCCTAATTGTGTAGTGAAAGGTAGTAGCCCTTTCCTTCTCAGTAAACCCAGCATGAATTTTATTTTTTTCCCTTGTTAGCTCACAATAATGAAAACCACTAACTGGGAGGAAACTTACAACTATTGCGTTAATAATTTATGCTTCAGTTGAATACTACCAAATAAAAAGATATTTTATTTCCAGCGACTTTTCATTATTGTCTTTGAAATTTGTAATTACTTAAATTTTTAGCGAAGTACGGCGCACAAGCACAAACATATACACGGTAGGTAAGGTTAAATAAACGCTTTACAAAAACAACAATGGAAACAGCAATCAGCAATCACGCTCACGGCAAACAAATGCATAAAAAACGATAAGTTTTGGTCGCCCATCTGATTGATTGTTGAAATTTGCGTGTTGTGTTTGGGTAATACGGTTTTACTAATATTAATACACTGCAACGTATATTACACTGAAGGTAAATAAACAGATCAGCATTTGAATGCGTATAGCCGCACTACGTTCCATCACATGTGGGGCATAGAGAGAATACTTTACTAGATACAGTCTATGAATCTGACGTTTAGGTAAATCAACGAGCACCTGTACTTTGTTTGACATACACTTCCTGCCATCTTCTGCAAGACCAAGGAAAGGAAGTGTTCGTCCAGCGCCAAGATTTATTTTTTTATTGCCGTGTGTCCAGAAAAAAACACAGGGACCAAAAATCGACGGAAATGAAAGTGATTGCATGGTGTTTTGAAGGAAGTGAATTTGATCAGATTGGGACCTGGGTTTAACCCTTTAATTAATTGGAATCGGAACGAATTAAATCTCA
>JAHZNB010007849.1:0-10933 GCA_027744295.1 Callyntrura guangdongensis | reverse complement strand
TAAGGTAACCGTGGTGGTTCATTGCCGTTTTTACACACACGAATTCATGAAAACATGCGAATAAAAACGCGCACATATGTTGCATGTGAATAATATAAATATGACAGAGATAAAACCATAGATAAAAGTCAGTTGGAACTAGATAAAAGATAAGCTAAAAGATAGTTTAATTTTCGTCATAGATAAAAGTTGGGATAAAAGATAATTATCTTATCTTTGTCTTATCTTACTCTTTATCTGACAACGAGTAGTAACCAGCTCTGTTCGAGCCCGTGATCTGCTCCAAACAAATTTTTTCTCGTGTGCAAAGAAAATACAATATTTTTTGTTGTGCTATTTTCCGCTTGTAGAATGTGAACTTTGCATTACAGAAGTATAAAAAAAGTAGGGGATGTGACAATATTTTGGTGAATAGCAAACTGGTTATCCAACCGAAGTTTTTCATTTTGTCAGCAATTCTAAGTGCAAGTTTTGCTATATTTCCTTCGTTCACGTTGACGTTTTTCGTTTATTGTTACGACACGTCATCAAACGCATTATTGTTGCATTTATGGTGTATGTCTGTTATTGCACTGACACTAAAATGTACAAAAAATCACAATTCTCGAAAAACATTTATGCATGTGAATTTTGAGTACAAATACAAATCCAAGATAAAACTGATCTGATATACTCACAAGCTGACACACTTTCTTCCTTTTCTAAAATAGAGAAGTAAAACATGAAAATGTTTTGCATGAATTTTTTTGGTTTTGAGTTTGACATGTAACTTTTTACAAATATTAGACTACAATATATAATAGTTTAGACTAAAATCATGGTAAAAGTAAAAAAGTTAAGAAAACTACCTCTACGCGATGGTTGCTTGATGGTTAGAATAAACCAACCAATAATGTACATGGTAAGATACACCAGCCGAACCGTCGTTGATATTACAACATTTTTGTTTAGGGCCATATAAGCTTCATAAGTTTCATATGGCATTATATAAAAATGACATCTTTCTAGTTTGTCATTTCGTGTATTGTCACTTGTCTATAAGTTTTTTAACTGAACGAATTTTAAGGAAAAGTTTAAAGTTGATTGATGGTTAGAATAAACCAACCAATAATGTACATGGTAAGATACACCAGCCGAACCGTCGTTGATATTACAACATTTTTGTTTAGGGTCATATAAGCTTCATAAGTTTCATATGGCAATATATAAAAATTACATCTTTCTAGTTTGTCATTTCATGTATTGTCACTTGTCTATAAGTTTTTTAACTGAACGAATTTTAAGGAAAAGTTTAAAGTTGACTTAAAATAGACGACAAGCCCATATTGCCCCTAATAAAAGGAAAGAACGTGGAGTCACCTTGTGCAGAATAACAAACACTCATAGCACAACACGTACATGCATTTTTGCTGATTGAATTGAGATGTTACTGATTGTTCTCAGATTTAAACTCTAGCACAATAAAGCTTTTTTGACAAAGTATTGGTTTTCAGGAATGTCCGACTACGTATTTTACCAAAATGACACGCGCACGTACACGTGAACACATATGTAATGATAGCGGTAAGAACAGATGCTGAAGACGACGTAAATATTCGCGTCATTTTAACTTTGTTTCTCTCGTTTCACGGTTGTAGAAGTAGAAGATCAAAAGAAAAATGCATGCCACGCCATCCAAGTGTCAATAGGGAGCAAGCTAGCTGCTTTTCAGATTTCAAAGCCAACAGAGTAATAAATTGTCGCTTACTTTGAATATAGAAGGTAGTGTATGTATGGCTATAACAAAGTATATTGGAAATAAAGGAAGCGAACAAAAATGTTAAAAATTGGAGCTGGAATGTGTTGTCCGCGCTGACTACAAAGGTTTTACACGAACACAGCTCATGCATATAAAGGATGGCGTCCATACACCAAACGGTACTTTTTCGTCACTGTCTGTGTGTATAGTATATATATGGTTAACGCTTTGTCATTTTGTGAGGGCCAACCAGACTTTTCTCTTAGTTTAATTTAGTTTACACGTCAACTTGAATGGGATTTTGTAAATGACATTTGAGGCCAGACAGGCCTATAAGCGAATTCCGACGAGATAGAAAAACTGGACTACAGTAAAAACTCTTCATTCTCTTGTGTTCCGTTCTATATATGTACCTGATCTAATATTACGAAATGTAAGCTTTTCTACGTAATTTCTCGTCTCGTCTTTATTTTTTTTAAAGAAAGGTTATAGGTTAAGCAAAGGTCAAATAAATCAACAATGTTCAGAGTCTTCCAGACGTTTTTATGGAATGAGCACCATACTCCATTAGTGTTGGAACTTTGCCCAATATGATGTAGCAAATTGTACTGTGTTTAGTGTATTGCATGTAGGTAGCTCTGTGGTGGTGATCTCTCTTACTTCAAGGGATTATAAGGGACACGAAATATTACGCTTTTACTGTCCAGTATAAACGATATGCCATAAAATCTCTATTAGGTGACCTAGTGCTTTTGGTTTTCGATGCATATACATAAATTTATAAAAAATCCTGGGATGGAATGGAAATACATAATGGGGTAATTAAACGTAAAAGTAAACGTAAAGTTGCAAACCGATTAAATGTTTTGTTACACAGATGCATTTTTGTTCCAAGTAAAGGTTTGGGTCTTGGAAGTTTTTCTTGGTGACTAAAATTGCTTAAGAAATCAAAGTTCAAAATTGCATATTAAACCGATGGTATCATAATTTCCAACTTTTAGTTTTATTAGTTTACCTATTATGAGCCGGGCATTTATTAGAGCTAATAAACTGTTGAAGGTCAATCTCTACTTAAAGTTTTATGGAAAGTAAGCTCCTCTCCTGGAAGAATTCTCTAGTTGCAAACCGATTAAATGTTTTGTTACACAGATGCATTCATTTATATTCCAAGTAAAGGTTTGGGTCTTGTGAGTTTTTGTCTTGGTAACTAAAATTGCTTAAGAAATCATAATTCAAAATTGCATATTATACCGATGGTATCATATAATTTCCAACTTTTAGTTGTACTAATATATTTACCTATTATGAGCCGGGCGTTTATTAGAGCTAATAAACTGTTGAAGGTCAATCTCTACTTAAAGTTTTATGGAAAGTAAGCTCCTCTCCTGGAAGAATTCTCGTTGTAGAATGAATGGTCATCTTCACCTCACCCATGTAATAAAGATCGTGTGCACGCAATGAACTGTTTTTCACGCCATGCCACACTCAAGTCAAAGCAATACAGAGGTACACTTTGCAGTTGTCATTAGATAAAAGTTAGAAGATAGAAGGGAGAAAGTAGTATTTTCACTTCACAACTTTCATTATTCATTAAAGTGGCAGGTTTCCTCATTGACAGAATACAACATCCTTTTTAAACGTTTCTCTCATGTAGCACCGGTTTAAAATCAGACGGAAACTTTTAGCAACTAGTTTGTAGCCAGACATAAAAGATTTAGTGTTATAGCGTGACACGATAGGATGTGCTGCTAGTGCTACCTAGGCAGGTTCAGCTTAGTTCTTTCATACTAAACTGTACTTTTCACATTTTTGTTAACTGATTAGGTGGGTGTTCTCTGTCCAATTACGTTAGTGATCAATGCCACCTTGTTTTGTAAGATTCATACGATTTTCACTGATTACTGGGGATTGTTATATCCTATTTTACAAGTAACAGTGAAATGGGAGATTTATCATGAGAACTATGAATTCCCAGTTCAACTAACTTGGTAGGAAAAACAAGGCTGTGCGTCGAAGCCATACACATAAAATTTCCTGGAAAGAGAGGTAATGTTCTGGGCTTTGATAAGTCTTTCGTTGCTGACAAATAAAAGTTAATTTTCCAAATTTAGCAGATGGTCCCTTGCTAAATAATAGGATGTACATATATGTAGCACGTTCAATTAACCGAATCAAACGGACGAAATTCTTTCGTGAAAGCAATCAAACCCTAATTGTTATTTTATTCAGGCAAGGTATCTATGCTGTCGTTGAAACCTCTTGCAATTCAAGCACATTTTAAACTTGTCTCAACATTTAGAGTGTATGGTTTGGAGAGCAAACATTTAATCTTCAATTTTTACGTCGAAAGTAAAAATTGATGAGTTCATTCGACCTTTTTACTAATTTCACAGTCGAATGGAATAAATTTTCCGTTGAAAGTACCGTACTACAACTTTTTTGGTTGTTTAACTGTGTAAATGTGCGTATGGGAAATGATATCATCTATCTGAAAGTCAGAATTACGTTATGACACGATGACGACTTTTTGCAGGCTTTTTGCTCTACCTACATTCTATATTCTATCCCACCCAACTTATATATTTGCAGCTTGGAGCTTGGTGCCACAAATAAATATTGCTCATACGGGCATGAATAGCCTGATGACTTGAAATCATGTATAAACACACAAGGGTAAACTGAGCCGTGTACGTGGAAGCCTTGCGCGAGAGTAGCAACTGAAAGGTCTTGGCATAATCCCAGTTGAATTTTGCTGAATAATATATTCAATTTCACTTAATAATAATCAATGTTTACAGGCTATTTGCTGTGTACTTTCATTTGGAAACATGCATCACAGAATTACAGCGTGTTTTCTCTAATACACATCCCTAAAGCAATATGTGTGAAATGTAATTGAATTCATACATGTAGAAAATAGTTGTCATTCGACATTCCTTGCAAACACACACCAGTTTTGGTATAATATTATTTTGTATCTTTAATTTTCTTCGTCTTCGACTGTGTATGCCATGAACAGGCAAAAAGGGGATTTCAAAGCACTGTGTACTACTATCTCGATATAGCGTAACGAACAAGTAGTAGCATCATGTCATGGGTCATTAAATCTCTAGTTAATTTTCGTTATTTCTGCCTCATGTTCTTCAATAATGTACGCGGGTGCATGACATGGTGACGCCACTGTGAATTACATTATTGACATCAGGCATGCTACGACACAATTTCTGATACTGTAAATGACTCCGGTTTTCTACCCTCATAAAAACTACGATGCCAACTGAAATGCTGGTCTTCTAATGAGTTTTCATACATGCTCACAAAAAGAAATAATATCATGGAGGGAGCATTAATCTTCGATTCCAGTTTTATACATTATCAAGTACATGCAACTATGCCCGTGGTATCTAATATGCACCTGGTTGTTTTACAATTTATTATAGACATCGTCAATAAAGCAAGGCCATGCCGTATGTCGCTGTAGTGCAAAATAATATGTACTACTTCCAACGTATTAGATAGGTAAGTGTTATCGACATTTTACATTGACTCGTCCTTTTGTTTTGCTAATAGATACACAGTCAAAAAATATGATAAAAAGGATCGTCGTGTGTGTTGGCATAAATATGGTAGTTACATTTACAAATTCAATTCATTTTCACGCACATTTTTACAAGTCATTAGTCATTAATAATAAGCACACCACAGTTTAGTATTTTCGTATTTTCTACATCCCAAGGGTTTTCTAAATAAATATAGTGATAGTGATCTTGAAACATAACAAACTCAATTAGTCGTCTACTGCGTTGTCTTATGAGACGAAAAGCCTAACTGGAGAGCACTTTACTAGTCAGTATTCTTTTATCCTTGTGGGCATGCAGTCGCATACAAATTTTACGTTGTGTTGAAAAGAAATCAAGAAGGGATGAATATGGGAAGCTTAGGTTGTGGGAATCACATTGTGTAAGTACATAGTTACTAGAATATAAAGAAAACTCACACGACATGTGCTGAGGACAGAACTGACGTTGTGAACTAAGCTTACACATGGCTCACCTAAGACTTAGAAAATTTGATTTCAATCGTCTAAAGAAAAGCTTTTTTTCTTTTTCAAAGTGCTTACTAATATAGGCTCATCCCTCGGTGCTTCTTTACATAATGCGACTTACTCGACATGCATATGAAATTAAAGTATTATACCTTCCCGATTTTCCTTCTCGTTTGAGACACACTGAATTGTGTAGGTAGAAAGTACGGATTTATTTCCTTTGTACCTCCAACCAAATTCTGCTTCCGCCAACCAATTTCATGGAATTATGAAATGGATGATCGAAAAGTAAAATGAGATAAGGACGTACACACACTATTAAAACAGGCATTAAAAAGGAAATACCGCTACCACACTGTTCTCACTCGAATTGTAAATCTATCAGCAAGACTTGCTGAGCAAGTACATCAAAACTTTTTGAGTTTTCTTCAATACGCATCTAAAGGGAAGATCGCTTCCGTAGCATTCCATTCCAGACAACGTGGTACGACTCGGTAAAAGCGAAGGAACAAAAGCTCAGCGTGACGTGAACTCGTAGATGGTTAGATTTTATCTAATAATATGCTTATTTCTTTGTTAATAGGAAACTTTTGGTTGTGAAAGCTTTCATTATGTGTGGTAGTTTCTTCAATGAAAGAATATAATGATTTCGTCAAATGAAATGATCTGACAGACAATTACGCCCTTCTGTTTGATTATAGCATGTGAACTGTTTTCAATTTCAACCGGATTTTCTTTATTTAGCCATAAAATAAATACTACATAGCAATAAAAATCAGACACTCCACATGTTGTGCACGAGTTTCCTAAAATATTAAATCAAATCAGCGAAACCACCAATTGGAGTTGAGAATCAGCGCATGCAACCTTTTTTATGTAAAATATACAGTAGTAGTATACCCATTACCCATACGATAAAATACCGCGTAGGAATGGTATCTAACCAAAAGTTGTGTTTGTTGTGGAACCGAATCTGAGCCGTGTACCAAGTTCTATCAAAGTTACACCATACGGATGCAAACAGACTTTAATACCTATAATATTCGTTAGTTTGTTTTATTTACCATGGGGGATTTGCATGATGCGGCCACATTGCAAACCGGTACTTAAGTGTTTTCATCATGTTTTCTCCTCGAGACTTTAATAGTGGTTGGTTGGAAAATATGCTTTCTCTTGCCATTTTTTCCTTGGCTCTTCTTTACACCATTTCCTAAAGCAATGTAAAAACAAAAGCGGCAGTACATCGAGACGTGCATAGACTAGACATGCAGCCAACTGTTCTGTCTTCCCTTTCAGTGTTTCTGTTTCTTCGTACTTAAGGAAAAGGGGAAATAAAATGAAATCGTTGCGGAATCGGTGAAAGAGCGTTTTTACTTTTAAGAGAAAATTGCAGAAAAGGAAAACCAGCAAAAGAAGGGAAAGACCTTTTTCCCTTCTTAAACTGCTGTGTTTGCATGCATATATAATCAAGGATATTATGTAGAATAGCAGCAGCAGCGTCGTATATTGCTTACTGGAATATTTGTGTGTATTTTCTTTCCCAACAACAATATCGTGTTGCATATGAATATACAATTCCAAGAATGACTGGAGAAAACATGCCTGTGTTTATACGTTGTGCCTGCGTTTATACTAATATATTACGTAAGTCCGCTAATACTTGTTATAATGCTTATCAGAAGGACTTACAACAACTGACAAAGTGTCTTCCTCTGTACATTTCAGTCAACTTTCATTTATTTTCATTTCTAGTCCTGCACAGTGAAACATTCAAATGCAACTGTTCTATAAACAGTTTTCTAGTCAGCGTGAAAAGCAGAGAAACTGTGGAAAAAGTAGACGTATCTTTCCTCATCGCTCGTTTGCTCACGTTTATTTCTCCTGTTGTGAAAGTGAAATTCCCTTTCTTTCTTGCAGCGGTAGCGGCAGCAGCAGCAGCAGTCATCAGTCCAGCTAAAAGCGATACCAATAGCGAGGAAATATTGTATAATGTTTGTACTTATATGTACAGCCCCAAAGTCCCTTCCCTATCGTCATCATAGAAATCAATGAATTTCGCCTGCGTCAGTTCAACTAGTTTTACAGTTGGTTCGTCGCCACATAGATATTTAAGTATGAACATCATGATGGCAATAAGGAGTAATAGCTTTTATATGACAGAAAAGGGAGCTGTGTGCTGTACGTAACAAAGAAACGACTAGTGAGAGAGAGAGAAAGCGAGAGCGAGTAAAAAGGGAAAATGCATTTACTATAAACCTACAGACAATTTGGGAACTGTATAACCACATACGCATGCATTGAAAAGGCACCAGGGAAAGCCAAAGTCTACCGAAATAAGATGGGCCCATAAAGAAGGAAAAAGTGCTGGCCGTGATGTGAGAATCTACTAGTGTTTGTGTGCATGTCTGCCTGAATAGACGTTGTAATAGACGCGTTCCATATACGACGGCATACAATAGAAGTCGTCCTGTTGAGATACGCTCATGATATAATGTTACCTGAATGCATGTACACAATCTGATCCGCGCTCCTCACTCCACACTATACACACACACATGTAAACACACGAGGAAAAGGAGAAAAGGGCTCTGGGTTCTGCTTTCAAACATTCAGTCAGCGTTCAGCATCTGTGTGAGAGCGATTTCATAGGCAAAGTTGACGAGGACGAAATCCTTTATCTGTTGGTAGAAATAAAGTCTGCGACGCGAGTATTCACACCATCAGCAACAACGGAAACAGAGCTGCTGTCGCTGTCGCTGGAACTGCAAAGTACACAAATATTATACCAGTAAAAAATTTCCCTGGTGTCGTTTCCTCTCTTCTGGCTCCCAATCCGTTTTTCAACGGGCTCTACAAAAAGGGCGATAAAAATGTTTATAGTTCACGTTATCATCAGCAACATCATCAGCTTTACAGGACCTTTCCTGCTGACGACTGTTAAAAAATTGTAAAAGTAATGAAACACACTACAGTCGGGAGTATTACAGACCCTTTTAATTTCGGGTTATGACTACTAATACTGGAATTTACCCTGCTTAATGCGCGACACACCAGTCACTGCAGCAGCTTTATATAGACTTTTGTTACCAAAGCTAATTACTTTGTGAGTGAGTGTGTGTGTTTGGTTGGGAAGCCAATGTGTGGTTGTCATAATCAAATGGGAATATTATGGTCGGTGATGATATAGTATGGTCGAGTGAGGGTCAAAATGACATGACAGTGTATTGAAAGAGGGAGAGGAATGTCAGAAATATGGCGTTTTAGGAGGACATGCCCGACAACCGTTTCTGTGCAGTGACAGTTGAAGAAAGAAAGGGAAATATGACTCGCATCGAATCGTAAACTGTGTTCTTTGTGAGGACGAATGTGTGTGAGTCACTACTATTTAAGCAGCAAATAAAAAATTACTGCTATCATCATTTACGCCCTGGTACAAAATCGCTGGTGAACAGTGTGTACAGCATGCTGACTGAACTGAAACGTCAAAATGTTCCTGTGTCGGGGTGAGAAAGAGAAAGAAAGAAAGGAAACGTGCAAATAAAATACTTACCCATGGTCACCTTCTCCATGATTGCAATTATTCTTTTCTCTCTCTCTCTTTCCCTCTCACTCTGTCTCAATCGTTAAATTGTTATAACGGAGCGACGTAATAGGGGAAAGATAGGCAATAGACTGACTCAGTCAGTCTGAAAGAGTTGGCAAACTCATACAAATTACAAGCACTGTGAGTGTTTCTGAAAATAGGATACAAAGAAGGTAAAAAAATGAACAACTTTTCTCGGGAAAGTTGGAAAAGACGAAATGCAAACAGTTGTTAGTTCTTCTTTTCTTCTATATCTACTACTAATACAAAAATCTCCCCCTTAAGTATACTCTCAGACAGTAGCATTTGCTGTGTAAAGAGTAAAATGTGGAAGTTTGAGAGAGTTTCCATTTCCATAAATACATTGTTTCAGCGATGGTGGTTGGTGAGATATTGGCTTGTCTGGTGAGCGCGCGGCACTGAGATATACAGCGGTTTTGTAGAGTTATGTCACATTGTGAGTTCATTGGTTTCCTCTTTTTTCCCCCAACAACTTCTCATGTTGCATTTTCCCTTGTTTTTTCTCCTTTCTTACTCTTGGGTGATTGGAAAATGACGTAGTTTTGGTGGTGGGGAAAAGGAAAGAAAGCGGAAAAGGCACCAAAGCACAATTCACATGAACGAAAGAATAGCCAAAACTTTTTCCCTTTATTTTTATATTTACTACATACTTTACAAGATTTGGCTGGCTAGATATTACTCCTGATCCATGCCTCCTTCCCTTCCTGAAACATGAGTCGCCAATTTTTTTCTACGGGTAAATAGAAGAATAAAGTTTGAATTAAGAGGACAGATATTGCTTCACGTTTGCCATGTTCAGATGTAATACACAAACATTGCTTCAAGTTGTAAAAACCTAACTAACTGCAGTTACTACGACTAGAGCATCATTATAACAAGTTTTCTTATTTTTTTAGTCTACAGCCTATAAAAAGCACGTATTTGAATGACTCGTTGTGAAAAAAGAGGGGAAGTACCGATTCCGTTTGTACGTGTTTTAGTCTGATTTAGCTCCCGAATAATTGAGCTTCTTTCCTACAGTAATGTCAAAAGTATAAAATCATCTCCCGAAATGATGAAATTAAGATTGTTGCAGGAAGGAACTGTATGACATGTGGTATTGGTACATCGCTGGAAATCGTGAGTTTTTGAGAAATTCATAAAAAATGTATACGGGTTATCATTTGATGAAGATACATAAGCATAACTGCACTTTTCAGTTATATCGTACGGTATTGAATTGCAAGTAGAAACATATTATATGTAAATAAGTTGACATTGCGTAAGTTAATATTTTTTTGGGGGAAACGGATAGCACAAACGCAAACGTAGTGCTGCCGCTGTCACATAATGCAAATTCGCCATTTCCTTTTCACCTTGAAAGCGAACGGACATCTCGACATTGTGTTATGATGAAAAGGAGTGGATGACAAATGTTACAATACAATAATAGTAGAAACAAAAAGATAAAAGTATATCTTGGTCGGCTTGCTCGCCTACAAAATATGAAACTATTTTAGTTGGTCGGTTCTCATCGAAAGTAAAGAAAGAAGTTTCTGGTTTTCAA
>JAHZNB010007848.1:0-10056 GCA_027744295.1 Callyntrura guangdongensis | reverse complement strand
CCAATTAGTGTGGGTTATGCAAAGTCACCGTTATGACAGTTAGTGAATATTAACACTTTAACTAGGGAAAATATTTCGACTTGAAGAAAGGAGCCCTCTACACTCCATTGATTTTGTGGAGGAAGGGAAAAAGATGGGAGAATACACTTTGACGTATTCGACTACGACATTTCATTATATATTTATGTAATGATTGGTGGGGCGTACTGGAGCTGTTGTGCCTATCTTAATAATTATTATTTTCCAGCTCCAACTCCTTAGTTCCGAAGCAATAATGCATATTATTTACTACTGTTGCTGCAATAACAGAACTACTTTCACTTACTTTCTCTGTAGATTCCAATTGATGGTGGGTATATGTCCGGTGGATACCTAATGCAAATCATATCGTCTATTTTTTGTTTCCTCTTCTTGCCTGCGTATGGCCAAAAGTTCATGTTATAATATTTTCAAAATTTTACTGCATAATTTAGCTGCTCCGGGAAACTTTTGGTATAGATATACTTTTCTAATGTGAACAAAAATATCTGCGTGACTTACCCTCATTCCAAATCACTTTATGTAGCCAGCAACTTTTCTTAACAACGCAGAAAATGACGATCAAAGTGAGCGAGGTTGCGAAAATCGCAACGGAAGACAGCAATAGCTTTTCAGAACTTGTCAATACTTTTGCAGACATTGTGACGTCTGTAAATATTGTTCCTTTTATGTAAAGAACCTGCAAAATGAATGTATAAATTATATTAAACTTGAGTCTCTCTCTATTATAAACCATTACCAACTTATCCTTAGAATTTAAATATTCCGATTAACTGTCCACTTTCGATGTGAAATGACTTGTGAATCCATTTGTGTGATTTTGAATTAATGCTTTTATGAGATTTATAAAAGTTCACTCTGGTAAATAAGAATTTAGAAAAATCCAATAAAGTATTCCAAGCATTGAGTGAACTGACAGTTATTTTAAATATATAAAATATACAAATATACTAACTTTACGAACTTTCACGAAGTATATTTTAAAGCGATTCTTGCAAGCCGTTTCTGCTGAAGAATAAAGTTCATGTGAATAAAATATATCACAGGGGAAATCCAAAGTATAAAATCGTAAAAATTGAATTACCTATATCGAAGAAAAAACTTCTCTCTGTAAAACTTTTCACTTTTTATTCGTATCTAAAAACGAAACTTTTTTATGATGCATAACCAATTTTCTGCCTTTGATTTTCTAGAAAACTGACAAATGCCTGACACCGTGATGGTAGCGCCCGAAGGGAATAAACTTTATATAGTAAAATACCATACGGAAACCTTTCGCAATGGTCCCGGGCTAAATGGATTGATATCCATATTCAAATACCCCTAACACCATTCAACGGTGTTTAGAAATGGCTTGAGTGGCTTAAACCGAGATGCAACTTTTGATCTCGACTTGAATATACACCACTACTATTTGGAAGTTACTAAAAAGTTCCATAGACTCTGATTTCCCTTAAAGTCACAATGTTTCTCTCTTCATATGCAAAGAAGTATTTGACCTATTCATCTCTCACTAGAATGTCGAGTGGCATTGTTTTACTCAAACTTCAAGGAAACGCATGGCTTGAACTACCGTCTAAACTCCAAAATATTAGTTATTAATAGTTATTTTGGCAATTATTTTGAGAAGCCCAAACAGTTTTCATTTGATTGCGAAATTTTCAGCTATGTGTGTTGGACTGAGTATTGATTTTCATCATACCAATGTATACACATGAATTGGTAAAGCTTGACGTTAATTTAAGCTAGTAAGAGCAAGCTCAGTCTTCATACAGGAAATCTGTTGACTTTGGGGAAAGCTCCAATCATTTGTGTTTCGACACTGCACTGTATATTGAGACGATGCTTTTTGTAACGGAAAAGTGTCCCGAGAGAAAGATTTCGGCAAAAACAGTTTTACTAACCCTCTCCACTCGACGACTCGAATAAATTATTGCCCAACTTCATGTGTCGACATCAACGGTAATGTATTGATCTTGGCCAGACATAGGACCTTGCGGCATAAATTAATTATTTAACGTAGTTACTAAAACATGTGTGATCAGATTTCTATTGGATTGGCGTGTCAAGACACCAAGACATGTCCATCAAGTTTTACTTCATCAGTGTTATTTTGCTTCGTAAAAATAATTTTAATGCATAATTTTTTTTACCTTCTGTAACAAAATATCTACCTATACACAGGTATAACAATACTACTCGAACCTCGAGCCTTTTATGACAAATTCAGCAGAAACCTCACATCATAACCAAAAGTAATCTGATCATTTCCCTGGCCTAAAATTCTCCAACCTTCGTAGTTCATGGGCGGTAAATGCTGAGTGCAAACGAAAAAGTACAACTTTTGCTGTCTTTTACCACTTATGTATACACACCTATGGTGCATACATATCCAATTCATATACACCACACTCCGTGGGGATTTGACAGATGCGATTGAGAAGGTTTGGCCACCAAAAACGAACACAGCGTTTTTTCTTCATGTCGCCACTTGATAGAAAATGTGCTGTTGTGGACCTGGCTGATACTCTGAGTCTCAGTATCGGTAAATAGCTGCCAAATGTAAATCCAAGTGGAAATATGTAGCTTTCTGAGAAATACCTTGTATTATTTTCTGTTGTTTCAAATACTGCATGTGCCGTGTTCTATCCAACCTGTGCTTCCTGTTATCTCTCCGTCAGTTTACGGCACTTGTGCATTATTAGAATTTCTCTTTTCTTGGAAGCGAAGGGATCGTGAATAGCATATAATAAAAAGTCGGTCAAAGAAAATCGCTTTAGTCGGCAAGATTTTTAGAAATTGTTTAGTCACCCGAAGCCATATAATATGTACTTTGCCCTGTGAGCGTAGTCCCACCCATCGCCCTAATTATTCACGCTGCTTAAAAACAGTGGAACTTTCTCAGTATTTCGTAAACAGCACAAGCCTTTTTTACACTACGTTGCCTGCAACCGAAGAGAGAGAAGACAAATAAATTGTTTAGTCACCCGAAGCCATATAATATGTACTTTGCCCTGTGAGCGTAGTCCCACCCATCGCCCTAATTATTCACACTGCTTAAAAACAGTGGAACTTTCTCAGTATTTCGTAAACAGCACAAGCCTTTTTTACACTACGTTGCCTGCAACCGAAGAGAGAGAAGACAAAATCTGGTGGCTTCGGATCGAGATCTAATAGGGCTCCCATCCGCACATTAGATGCAGTCACACCGCAAAAATATTATTCTATCGCCCCATACACATACAGACTCGTTGGCAAACATATACAGCGCACTGCCTCTCTGCTGCTACTCGTTGTGCCCATGTGGGACAAGGCTACCACAGTTGGGGATAAATAAGAATTTTCTCTCTCCACTGATGCAAGGAATTGCTCCAAGAAAATGTTTTCCCCTTCGCCGATAACTTTATATTTTTCCATTTCATCAAAAAGTTAGAGAACCATACTTTTATATGGTGTGTTGATCGGTAAGGGACATATTAAGTATGTATAATATATGACTAGGTGTATTGTATGTGAGTATTAGTCTGAAAGTGCCAAATGTGCACCAAGCGCATCCGCTGCTCATCCCTCTCCGAAGGGTAATATTGTAACAAAAAATGCACATTTTCGGAGAGGGGAAAACCAGAAAATTTCTCCTTTGCTGCACAGTATTCAGTACACGTAGTGGATTTTGTCTTTTGTTTCATAGTGTTTTAAAGAATCTTTTCCCTCACATTGTTTGACCCGACCTTTTTAACTTTTAGCCCGATAGATGCTGCGAAATTTCAAATAGCTTCTACGCGGTTTTTTTGTCGACATGTTACAACCATTCACGACAAAAATATTTTTGTAATACCAAAGCAGATAGAAAATTCATTATTATAAAACATACCAAAAATCTTCTTGTGAAATGTTGTTAGTCGTTATCATTATCATCATCATTTTATCATTAACAAAAAGAGTGCAACGGTAGTTATCTAGCTAATGATTTCAATTTCCACAATCCTTGATCGGATTGGAACTTTCTCTAGCTTCAGAACTAGTACCAGTGCCACACACAAGATAACATGTATTGATAATAATACTTGCTAATGGAAATGTTGGACATTTTCATTTACTAATATTCCGGTGATATTTCTAGCTGTGTGCTGTTGTATAGCATATTATAGTCTAGATTGGAAAGGCAAGAGTGTATGCGTCCCTTCTACCTTCAAGCTTTCCACGCCATATCCTCTGTGTTTATATTTAGGTAATATCACATTCTAGATAACGCAAAATGTCATTATAGATATCTTGTTATTATTGTAGTGTAATTGCAATATGTATGTGTAGTGTGTGGGCAATTTTGAGCATATATCGAAAGAAAACAAAGAAAATGTCGGGAAAGATGATAATACCCTCTGGGAAAAGCTACAGACAAGATCAGGTAGTTTATGTAGGCGTTCGAAGTAATTACGTACGTGAGAATACGATCAAGTAGCATAACAGTTTTAAGAAGGGCGTTTTTGGATGACTAATGGTAATGGTTGGGTTTAGTGGTAAATATCTCCAAAGACGTAAGTAGTATATAATATCAAGCCCAAAGACAACAATGAAGAATCTTTTCTCATGTTGTCGGACATACAATACGTTTGCTTATTGGATGGAGATTCCAGGAAACATTTCATTTCATTTCATTACCAATTCTCACTGCTTACCATTTCGTTTTTACACAGTTGCAAGGGAAGGGATTCTCCGAAGTAAAACATTTGCCTTCGCTAGAATCGTTTGCTATGCATGTCCAAAATCCATTTACGAAAAGGGTGCTTATACTACCTTTTACATCGCCCTCATTTACTAAAATTTTTAGACGGCTAAACAGGCATATCGACCTAGTCTGCGGAGGATTACTGAAATAGGGCAGCGCAAGTACTTTATAACCAAATGTATGATAGTTTTCGACATAGGTATATTGTTAAATGCATACATTATATTATGTGTAGATAATGCATATATGATTTTAAAAGTGTTTAATGTATGTATGTCTTTTAAAGGATGTTTGTCCTTAAAACTTTGAATTAGTTATGGAAAAGGAAAGCATATCTAAAATTCAACATTTTATATACTCAGTAGTCGATTCTCAGAAAATTGCATTTTCCTTGCAAGCCCCTTCTAATTCCAAAGGTTCCTCTTGTTCCAATTTTGCCAACTTTAATTCGTTTTATCGCTTATAAATGCTATGAACTCCCTATTCTCATGTTTTGTATGCATTTCGTTTTTTCGTTAGAAGGACAAATTCATCTTCGATCGTTTGAGTTTTGTATGGTCGCGAAGCGTCCTTCTTCTGGCGTCGAACGACGGCCCCGTTATACTTTTATAGAGAAATTTACTACAAACCTGACAGAAACTCTGGCCTAATGACTGATCACCCAAAAACTTTTTACGATATTCACTTTATTCCTTTGCTAATTTATACACTGCATTATATGGTTACGTCCTATGTTATATGTATACTAACTAGATCAAAACGGAAACTTTCCCTTTTCACAGAACTACAAAGGATTGCGTGCTTGTGACTACAAGACTATCTTTTATTGAAATGCAGACTAAAACAAAAATAATGATGTATTTATATTACCAACACCAATGTAGGTAAATATTTTATGGACAATATACCCTATTCCCTGTTAAAATTGCTATGAACGGATGCAACATTGATGTTAAACATTATATAGGTAGTAAGGAAGTAACATACTGCCAAAAATATTTCTTACCTTGTTGTACCATGTAGTTTTGCGAACCTATTCAATACTCATCCAGTTGTCCAGTGGTTATAATACTATATATATATGCCTGCCGTATCGAATACAAGTTGTCAGCACGATAAAAATCGAAAGTATACTGTCGACACTGGATCAGATACCAATATCAAACCAAGTTGAAAGGGGATAATCTCATAGATATGACATACGTAGTGATGTCCTTTTGGTAATTATTGTCGGTCTCTGTTGCACTCTATTTAAATGTACGTGACGATAGCGCAATTCCAATTTAGCTGGTGTGTATCGCACTAAAATGCAATTCACGTTTGTCCCACTTTTGCCTGACAGACGCACGCTCACGAAATTTATTTCTGCAATATTTGCATGCACACGGTAAAAAGATGCGTCGATGTAGAACGAGAACAAACAAAGTATGTGAGTAAGCACTGTAACATAAACAGAAGGTATTGTTGCACAAGACGAGATTGGGAAAAGTCGAGCGAATTTTATAGTGGGCTCGAGGCGAGAGAGAGATATAAAGAAACAATGACTAGGTAGTGGTGCGAGCAAAACTGGAGATATGTGCTGTCTCCAGCGAGAGTGTGACAACACTGAAACGAAGTTTTGTTTTGCGTGCTGTTTTTAGACCTCTTGTAGTTTTCACTGGGCTTATTACAGAAACGAAAACTTTGTTTTTTGATGCAGGAGGATATCTTCTACTTGTGCTGTTCTGTTGAAGTAAGGCACGTCCATATTAATGTGCCTTTTTTAGGAGCACACTCAAAATATTTCCACCACCCAGTAACACTCACTTCATCACGAAACGGTTGAAACAATATAACTGTATACTGCAACGCTTGTAAACTTTGTACACGGAGGAAAGCAGTTGATTGGTGCTACGCAGCAATAAAACACGCACCGTCAATCCAGAGGTAAAAGGTAGAGAAAACTATGGTTTGGAAGATTTCACAGCTTGTTTTCAAGCAAGTTAGGTTGCACTTATAGTTTCTCAGCTCGTTTATCTGCACGAAAGCGGCCGTCATCGTCGACGCGATATAACGACAGTCCAAAAAATACCTATGAAAACGAATAAAAACGAAACGAATAAAAACGAAGAAAGCTTCCGGGTAAACGAGCTCAGCAAAATTAATTAGCTGCACATTTTTTTAATGTGTAAAAACTTGCTACATTTCTGATTCAATCAATTTAGTCAATCGCGCAGACTGACTTAATTGACTTGCAAAGAACATCTACAACATGAAGATTGCGATTATTGCGAATATTAGCTATGAAATAAAATATTGCGGTGCCGTTATAAGGGTACATTATTTAACATTATAATAATGTGTTAAGGTTTGCCGGTAGGACGCTCAATTAGAGTACAACATGAAGATTGCGAATATTAGCTATGAAATAAAATATTGCGGTGCCGTTATAAGGGTACATTATTTAACATTATAATAATGTGTTAAGGTTTGCCGGTAGGACGCTCAATTAGAGTTATGCATGCTCCAGAAGAATGGTACTAGCAGACATGTTCATATTATCGTTTATTACAGTTTTTACAACCTTCCTCGCTAAAATCATACATATAGATATATCCCTAGATCGTATTTTTTACATTATATATAAATGTTTTGTGTCCGTTAAGAAATACCAACATAGCATGTAGCAACTGTGAAAAATTACGTTCCAAAAATATCCCTACTAAATGCGAATATCGAATACACATCACAAACTATACACACAACTACTACGAGAGTCGAGTCTAATATGTTGCGATAAAAGTCAATAACCGATGGTTAATCACCAATCATTTAACACCGGACTTAAAACTCTGCTTTAGACTATATATTCTAATCAATAATATATTCTTCGCACTGGCACTAGATTTTTAGACACCTTATGGTTAGTATCCATTGAGCCAATTACTAGACACCAGACAAACACTGTAGACTTTAATTTCCATTCTAAAAACAGTCACCAAAAAAGCGTTAGACAGCCTTAACTACGCGGTACACTATGGTAATCGTAATGCTACCCTAATACTACTGCCACATTCATGGCTTACAGTCCCAGTTCAAATAGCATTTAACATAACGGCGCGTCAACGAAATGAGATTTTCAAAAAGGCTTTGTTGATTTACTTTTACACTGGTACAGATTATAAAAGTACACAAATTGGAGGTTACTGGAACAAAGCTGTGTCAACATACAACAGTTACACCCACTCCTATTATAAGATCCGGTAACAAGCTACCACACAACTAAAGAGGGCGACCAATATATGCTACTTCGACTTACCACCAGGAGCGCTGAAAAAATGTATCGCGATATTATTGTGAAGTTAAATGAAGTTTGCAAACGTGGGCACAGTGTCGAGGTGAAAATAGCAATTTCGCTGCTACAACGGAAGAACTGAAGGACTTTTACCGACGGATTACTTCATGCAAATGAAACAAGAAAGCACACAAAACCTGAAAATTGTACACGCGCTACTTACCCCTGCTATTTCTGCCTTATTGTTGGTGTTAAAGTGTAACATTGATGTTTTTATGTAGCCAGTCCTTACATTATTCTGACTGTGTATTTACGTAGGTGCAAAAATGTAGTTACATATATTTTTTATAACTATACATTCATTCAATCATAAAAAAATGTGTACGTGTGTATTTCATAAGAAGATTAACCGCATTGCTTTGCTTTACATTACCCATGTGCAACAATCGTAATATTTGAGCTTCGTTTTTCACATATATCATCAAGAAGTTTAAGTTGACTGCTCCACTAAAGCAATAAAAAATAAGCAATTGCGGTGTTTTGAGTCAGTATTGAGTTGGATGAGCATATTAATAACATACTACGTGCTGAAGATAGAGGGCAAAACCCATAAATAGTAAATAAAAAATAAATAACAACAATAACACATCCCCGGAAACATTCACAAACCCCTTTGTTGTAGTTCGTCCATCCTCCCTTCAATTACAATTTGAAACATTCACCTGTGGGTACGCACTACGTTTTACACCCTTCTGCGCGTACAAATAATCTGCGCTATATAGTATATACGTATTTGTTGTACTTGCAAAGTTTTTCACCGACCGATGTACATATGTTTAGGTACATTTTTATTTACAAGGATTTATCGAAAACAAGACTTGTTGTTTGTGTCTTGAAAGTACTTCAAGCAGGCCTGTTGTGATTTCCCTATAAGCTTGCATAAGATCAAAAGAAGCCACCCATCACAAAACAGATAAAGTCTTTTTCCAACCTCATACTGTGAGGAGCGTAAACTACTATTGCGATCACAGACGAAAAACAAAATAAAATGCTGTAGCTTATATTTTTCACCTTCATCTTATCTTGCCGGGTACACAAATACAAATAAATGTATGATATAAACAACAGCTTTGTTCCTCCGACATGCATACATGAATTATGAGTTCAATAAAATTAAATTGCTGACCGAACGGCATGCTTAATGGATTATATAAATTTGAAGGAATTCACTGTACAAAAAACTACATCAAGGTGCATCATATATTATGTACTTGTACTTATGGTAGATTCATTTTAGTTCAATATAAACTAGTAATTCTGACATCTCTGTTTCATTTGTTGCCCACATTTTTGTTGTTATTTAATTTTGTAAAATTAATGTGTACTTAAGTTGAAATTGAAGGTGTACTATGTTACGCTGGCATGTAGGGTCAGTAAAATAATGTGTGTAATTGACACTGCTACCTTTAAAAACCATTAGTTAGTAATTAGCACTTTGAAAAGTTTTTACGTGAGAGATGAATGAGCAATTTTCTTGCAATATAAGCAATAAAAGTTTGTTTTTCTTTCTACTTAACTAACAACAACACCCTATTAGGCTTAAAGATGCCCTACTCTAACCTTCATAAAGTTTGAAGATTTAGTTGGGGGGATTATGTGTTGCGTGTTTGATGAATACACACCATAACAAATGAGAACGGTCGGAGGACACAAAACACCGATTCAACGCCCTATGGTGGTGGCTGACACGTGCTGAATAAGTAAAACAAGTAAACTGCACTGTGTAACTTTTGTGTACCTTGTAATTTTATTAGTTCAAGATTGGAACTTTCTATTCCGTTTTACCGTTTAAATGAATTGCCATTAGTACGCTTCCCTTCAAAGGGAACGTCTGTCGCCCTTTTTGCTGTTAAACTTTGTCTGTTGTTGCTGCCTCCGATGATTACGCTTATTACTATTACGACGACTAAACGAACCGAGTCGGAATTTTACGGTTTGCGAGTTTCCCTTCTTCATT
>JAHZNB010007847.1:0-12570 GCA_027744295.1 Callyntrura guangdongensis | reverse complement strand
GATCGTCAAGAAGCAAAATATAAAAAAAAGAAAGCTGGTCCAGTAGAGCTAGAAGTAGTCACCAACATTGTGTGAATTTAACTTAGCTACAACATTACTTTAGTGCACTTTAGTGGAATTACACGTTCAACTCTTTCTTTTTTTGTTATTCCTCCTCTCCTTTTCCCACTCGTTTCCTGCGTAGCACGACGAGTACAACAACTCTGATAAAAAAAACTTACTTTTGAAAACTTTCATCATATTTGCGTAAGCCGTAAAAACGTGTGAATGTGCATACGGTAAATCGCCAAAATGCGGAGCACTTAACGACCATATTTGCTGGAACAACAGCGAAAAAAAACTCAACCGACAAGGATCATTTTAAATATACCACATCATCACGTATATATAATGCCGGAATACTTTTTTATAATGTTGTCGTTGTGAGGGAATGGCAAACACTTAAAAAGAATGTTTATAAGTGTGTAGTTACATCGTTTTGGTGGAATAGATCCGCATATTTAATGTATGCTGATGTGTCTTTGGTCAGACACAAACACCACGATGACGGTTTTTTCCTTTTTTCTCTCAGGTCAACATAAAACGCATCAACCAAACAAAAGCAAAGCCAGAGCTCGAAAGAGTAGTAGTGCCTTCGTTCCTCTCAACTGCATTCAGTCAGATTCAGCAGAACCGTACACAAACTGACATGTATTTTATGTGATACTCTCACTTTCCCTTCCTCTCTTTCCTGTTCCCCCAAAACTCACTACTTTTTTTCTCTCCACCATCCTTTTCTCCTGTCTTGTAAAAGCACAAAAACTGTCTGCCACACCAGCATGCGGCATACTACAACCCAATGGTTATCTCAGGTTCTTTAGTAGTCGTTGTTGCTGTATTCCCATGATTTTGCAGAAAGAGAAGGGGGAAAAAGTTAAGAAAGCATAAAGTGGTGGTCAAAATGTTGGCAAGTGCAATTTCTTGGACTAGTGTTTCCAACAAAAAAAAAGTTTTATTTTCAGAGTAAAGCGGAATGAAAAGTAACTTTGAAGCAAGAAGGCATACATAAATACATAATATTATATCTACTTTCACTATTTGTTAAATACGCCTTTATAACATGGCATGTGTGAGAGTATGTGTGTTTGTTTGTGTTTTACTTTGTGTAAAACGGAATAAGTGATGTATGTACAGTCAAAAAGACTACTAAAATGCTATGAATGAAAGTAATATAGCAAGTCGTGGTCGCGAGTGTGTGTTTGCGCGCGCGAGCTTTCATCACACAAAAGGGCTTAACCAGAGTTTCATAGAAACTTGTGGTAGATGTACGAGATGTACATATGATATAGGTTTTAGTAGGTACGTACGTGTATGTTCAAAAGGGCGAGTGAACCTTCCTGCTTGTGAATATTATCATCTTTGTGGTGTTTATGTAGGGATTGTTTTTAAAACTTTCTCACAGCATGCACGCATCCATCAAACCAAAAGTCTTGGTTTAAAAAGTTGCACAACACGTAATTTGTACGTAGGTATACATTTTTGGCTTAGTTGTATGTATGCTGCTGCATGGAAGTGTATTTTGTTTTCATACCATATAGTCCTACTCAAGATGAATCTCCAGAGAAAAATGTAAACACATTTGCAATTTACTAGGAACATAGAGAAGATGGAGGCGGGTGGTGGCGACGAGTTTAAATACGACGAGCAAAGGCTAAATACACTTTTAGTAAAGTCAAGAACTTTGAGAAATGTGAAGTCAATTCTACTTTACTGACTTTGTTACAATCCTCAAAAGATTATTGAAAACTGTTCGCTTTTGTTTGCATTAAAATTAAGAGCTGTTGAAGTTTGTTTTCCTTTATTTCCATCAAACGACTCCGGAGGGGTCTCATGGTCTCATTTAAAAACAATTTTCTATCAAACTGACGTCGTTTGATGAGAAGACGATGACCGAAATAAGAGCATCTTCAGCCGCTGTTTCCGCTTATGAATGCTTATGATTTTTCCTTTGAATCGGTTAAGTCACAGTCGCATATATTAATCAAATTTAATAGTCATAAGTTGCCCATTAGACCGTGTGCAAGCAACGTCCCTGTTGCCGAGAGAGGATGTAGTCGTCATTTTAAAACCCATTTCCTATATCTGCATATGAACTTACAAAAAGGCCACTGGAGCGAGGCAATAATTAACAAACATATGCATAAGTACAGATACTATACATATGCACTAACGACGAAAGCTTGTATTTCCTAAGCGGATTCAATCGTTGAGTGTTTCAGTGTAAATACTATCACCAAACCAAGCACCATTTTGTACATAAAGAAAATAGGATGGCGGAGCGGCAAAGCCACGAAGAAACGTTTCATTATTACAGTGGTGAAGTTCGTTATGAATGGAGAAACCTCTGCTTTCACTTCCATCAGTTGGTTCCATGTGAGTAAGCATTTTACGGGTGTATGCGTACCAAAAGAATGGTCGATACACCGTTGCAACTCCAATGATATCTTAGATTTTCTCGGTGATACATGTCCAGGATGCTTTTCCGAAATCAGTTTCACGTTCTGATCTGAAAAAGTTGAGTGGCACCGAGTTCGGGATAGAATACCAAGAAAAAATAATGCCGAAATTGTTTAGATATATCCTTCTTTGCACCACACAGCACCGTGCCAATACAAGTTGGACTACTAATACTAGGCGCCAAAACCCTCTGTATTTTCAACTGAGAGCATCCAGCAAAAGTACTTGGAGAAAAGGGTCTGTCTGTGGTGATTTAGACTCGTGTAGGTCGCGTTATTACTACTCCACTTAAAGTCAGAAGGGGATATAGCGAAAATCCTCTCATCCGCACACTTGTCAATTTAGTTTATAAGCCGACTTAAGTGAAGCACACGCGATAAGCGCGCGGAGAGGAAAATACACGGGAACGGTATAGGTGGCAGCAATACGGGCAGCGCCGGCGGTTTAGCACGGCTGTACAGTACTTACTGTCACTCCTAATGTTCGTGGTACACGGGGCACTATTAGCAAATATAAGGGTTCCTTCCACGTCAATACAGAAAAGGAAACGAGTACATATTTTTCCTCCTCGAATTCAATTTCCTCATTGGAATAGCATATCCAACAGCAACTTTTGCATACTGCAAAAATGGAAAAGTGGAGAAGCAGCCAAGTCAGCCAGGAGCGTATCTAGTCACTACTACTGATGCTCCATGGATATGCTACGTGGAGCATCAATTGAAATGCGATTTATTTTTGTTTTCAAATCTACTGACTTAGTGGGTGAATAAACAGGAGGGAGGTACATACGTTTACGGTTTGGCGTCGATCTGCATAAAGTAGGCACGTGTGTGCAAGCGATTGCACACTTTTACGTGTTTCACTCACAAAAGCAGAACATAAAACACTTCCATTCTCTGGCCCGAAAACAAAAAAAAACAATATAAATGCAAGGGGGCACCATTTCTTTTATCTTTGCAAAATCCCATCCTCAACACCATTTAACAAAGTTTACTTTCATTCAGTAGTATGCAGTACGGTGCGGGTTGGCTAGAAACTTTTCATTCACTGCAATTCCATCAAATTCAAAAAGCCACGTTAGCAGTATACCCGACGCCCCTAAGGTATGTATACACTGAGACGTAGGTATGTATGGCCAATATTTTAGCGACTGTACCACATCGTAAAAACTTGCACTACAATATGGATATGTATATGTGCACATGGAACTACTTATACAAAAGATTTCTTCCAAAATTCAAAACATGCAGAAAAAATGTAACCTTTGTGCGGGGAAGATTTTAGCATGCATGTGGCACTGGAGCCGTCGTGTACAACAACAGGCAGTGCAACAACACAGATAACGTGGCGTGGAAAAAGTGCTTCGTCACACAACGTTGCACTCCTTTGGAAATTCGAAGACAAAAGACGTAGGAAATAAGAAGAGCAAAAGGAGCAATGAACGAGGGGGTTTGCCTCTCGTACCATATAATATCGCTTTAAAACTAAACTACTTTCGTACCAACCTCCCTCAGTTACTCTCCCGCACTCGTAAGCAATATTATTGAGAAAGCTGTACAAAGAGCACTCGTTGTAAAAACAGCACAGTCTTTTCCCAAATGCTTCATGCAGTTGTTTTCTTCATCAGCTCAAGAAATTTCTGGAGAATCTTCAAAACTTCAATGATTGCCGGGCATATCCACATCGGCAATAGGTATACATTAAGTCGTATGTTATGTAGGGTATAAAACGGGACTCGTTTGGGAAAAGGACGTGCTTGCTTTGTGTATACGCATTGTTGTTTTTCTGCTAAGACGCTTGTCATTGCGTTTTGTATTTGTAGCGTTATTATTATATCTTCCAGAAAAGCCGAGTATATAATAAAGAGAAGCCTTGTGTGTGAGGGTATGAAAATAATATGGTAATAATATCGATGAAACTATGTTAGTACACAAACTCCGTTGCTCCACAGTCAGTAGAGTGGTAATAGTTACTTGTTACAACAAAATATGTGTAACTGCCAGGGAGAAAAGGCTTGAAAAGATGAGAATCGATTTTATACAGTCGTCCTCTTTGATAATTTATTCGTTTCCTCTTCCCCTTGTTTTATTCACAAACGGTCTCTATTTTAGTGAGATATTTTTTTTTGTATTTCGTATAAAAAACGTTCCCACCCTGCCCGTTTCCCGGCTTGCATGTTTACAACATTTTTGGTTTACATTCTATTATTTTTTTCTGTCTCCGTTAAAAACCGGTAGACTTTTGTACCACTGCGGAAATGAATGAGGATGAGGACGAACAGAGCAGACAGGGAGAGAGAATCGCTGCTAACGGACCGACCGCCTGCAGAAACGAGTACCTTCAATTTGGTATCAGTCGACAGTAAAGAAAACTGTAATGCGTCCTACAAGTTATAATAATAAAAATATGCCATGCATTACGTTTGCTGATGCTTGTTAGTTTATGTTCATCATAAACTACAGTTACGCATACCTTTCAGAAAATTGTAGTAACGGGGTTGGTGGTTGTAGGCAGACAACTTTGTACATCATACTTCCGCTTTCTCAGCAGCGATCCATCCCTTTTTTCATTCTTACGGAGATAATTCTCTGCTGGTTTTCAAGTGTGTTTGGTGTGGTTAGAAAAAATTCTTCACGTACATGATATAGATATACTAGTGCATATACAAAGTCTATAAAGCGATAAGTTAGTAGGCGATGATGTCTATACTCTGTATACTATTATCTACATATCTACCCAGACAAGTAAGCAACTTGAATAGTATAAGATGGCTAAAGTTTCCTTTCCTTCCAATTTTTCGCGGGGCATGTTGGCATGTAAAAATTCATGCGAAAGAAAGAAAGAAATGTAAACCCCAAAGATATTATGATGAGGCAATCAGGCTCTTATATTCCTTCCCCAACTTCACTTTTACGAAAGAGTTTCCTCAAGCTTCACAGACAAAAAACTGCACTTGATTCATGAGACCGCCATAATATTCGTGAATAATGTTGATTTTTACGTTCATTTCAATTCTTAAGCAAGAGCTCCTCCAACGGAAAAGGAAAGTTTATGGAGAACGTTGAATCGCGAGAAACTGGAGAGGGTGCGAGCTTTTTAAAATAGGGAAACGAAAAATTTTGTCGTAAAAGTCTCAGGATAACTAAATTATGCCGTATTATGGTTGAATGGCGGCTATATAAAGAAATTTGGATGTGAACTGAGCATCTCATAGCCATTGTGTTGTTCAGCAGAAACAAAAATTTATTTAGGCATTGGAAAAAATAAATGCAAGTTAACGCCGCGTCATCATAAGAAAAATACGTTTGCATATATGTACACACCTTAAAATAAGCATCTGTTTGTGAAGATGTAAAAAATGTTTTTACAGTTGTGTGGATGCGTGCATAAAAAATAAACAGGTATATGTATTGAGGGGGACTTTATTGCCGTCGTTTGGAATGAAAGGGCAATATTTTCTCCGCAGTCGCTTCTTGCTTTCGTTTTATCTCATCGTAAGACAGAATTCCGTCACGGCGTTTTATAATGTGGCCTACATTTTTCTAATCCTCGGTGTATACGTACAGAATTTTCTTTCATGCTCTTTTTTAAGATTAGCATTATGTATTTGATGAAATTGCGGTTTACAGCGGGATGAAAAACGTAGGGTGCTAAGCTTCCACTATATCCAAAGATTAAACATGTGCATCAAAAGGAAAGGTTGGTAGAAAATGAAACTACAGAATATGAAAGAAAAAGGCAAGCATAATAAGAAGAAAAGGTATTTACAAAAGCATTCAATTTCAACAAATAAAGACAGCACTGCATCATGCAGACGCTGCGGTAGTGGTACAACTGCTACTACTTCTATTGTGCACGAGCACGATGCTATTTAAGTACGGAGGAGTCTAAAGAAACTAAAAGACGCTGTGTCGGAGAGAGTTTTGTGATAATGCCAAGTTCTGTCTTTGCCTTCTGTGCTGTTTAGTTCTCAATGGAAAAGTTTTTATCATAAATTAAGAATTCCTCGATTCTGAACGAGTAAATACCCAGCAGGGAAAATATGAGATAATAATATGGATTGTTCTAGTAAGAGACTATCTGGTATATATATAGATATGACAGTTCCCGATTTTGTCAGCGGGAACGATTACATAGTATGCATCTTTTGTATGGATTTGTTCGAAAATGTGTACGTACGTTGTTATCGGATGTGCTTGCTTAACCTTGTTCGCTGAGCAGACACTGAAAAACTGTTGATCCATTCGTTTCATTAATGCGTGTTCAATTATTTAAGAAGGTATAGTAGATAGTCGTGTACCTTGTACCTTCATTACGCCAGCTCTTTAAGGTAGGTAATACATAGCTCGTCAAAGACGTAAGGAAAGTTTTATTTGCCTAAAAACTTTCTGGCATTTGTAGATACTTTTGAAAATGCCAGAAAGTTTTGAATTGGGAAATCTTTCCTAATAATTCTAGATTTATTTCAATCAATTCCAAAAACACTATGACAGAAAAATATTTTTGGTACTTAAAGAAGTTTTTAAAATTTCAGGAGAACTTAATGGTGTTCTATGAAAACATTGAGCTGCATTAATAACATAAAATGTCAAAGTGCCTAAATAGCGAATACATCTCGCCTACAGATATATAGAGATTTGAGATTAGTGATCACGCGTCCAAGATTAAATGAATGTACCAAACTTGTCACGAACTATTCCAGGGCTGATTAGGTGTAACAACGCCAATTATGGAATACTAACATTATTGGCATGAACAAAAACAAACTAACACAAAGCTTTGTACAGTATTGTAGTTGTGTGCTAGCATTGTTATTTTACTTTACTTTTCCGGAACTGAGTTCTGAAAAAACATTTCGCACACCAGTGCACAACGAACAGCAAACTTCTAAGAAGTGCCCTTGGCAGTAAAGTGTCGAGAGATTCTCATTTGTAGTTGGCTTCCAGAAGAGATGTTTCAAGGTCATAGCATGACATGCTGGTCTATATAAGGTATGTATGTACTGTACATGTGGAGTTGTGTAAACCCTTTAAAGAGGACGAATAAAATGAATAAATACATCCTTTTCCTATAAATAAACTTACAAATTGTTATTCATGTTTCATGTATCCGCAAAATTATTTGCAAAATCACAATAATCCCCCCAATAGTTTTTAGATAAAAGTTTTAACATTTATGTAATTACGATTACAATTTACAAAATGAATTAACAGAATGCTATACAACTTGAAATTAACGTTAGCTATTAGCTGGCGAGTAAGGCTAATATGTAGTTATTTTAAAAATTAGGTAAAATATTCTTAAAGTTTCTTGGATGTTGATAGCGATTTATGTAGACGGTTTATAATTCAATGTACATTATACATCATCTACTCGATCGTGCTTTATATCGTTGGCCATTAAAATTTTTCTATCTCTTGAAAATGTGTGTATACTAGAATGGCGTCCATCCTAACCTCTACTTTGAAAATAATTATTATAGAGAAACTTGACAAATGGGTTGTAGGCATTTTTGCTTATTATATGATATCTATACTGACATAATAATATAATCTTGCCCGGTTATAGGTTCCTTTGATTCATTGTTATATAGCTTGTTTACTACAAAAACTACACGTTTTACCGTTAGTAGAAAGCAGCACCTTTTCACAAAAATATTGCTTACATACCTGAAAGAAGAGGTGGGTTGGTAGACCAATCGGATTTTTATACCTATACTGATCGCAGGGTCGTTGTTCAGGATGATAGAGTAAATCAACTTAAGTACTACTTAATGAATGGCTGGTCGTAGTCGTAGGTAGACATACATACAATGCAATAACGATATTTGAATATTTGAGTCTGTCTACAGATATCTCATCAACATCAAGTCTCAGTCTTGATGTACGCATCCTCATTTATTTAATTTGTGCAAAACAGTGAACCCACCAGTTTTTTGGTACTGCAAACTTGCATTAAAGAAAAAAGAGAATATTTGATACAGATTTTTGGCAAAACAGGTACGAAATAAGGTACTATTACAGAATCAAAACAGTGAACCCACCAGTTTTTTGGTACTGCAAACTTGCATTAAAGAAAAAAGAGAATATTTGATACAGATTTTTGGCAAAACAGGTACGAAATAAGGTACTATTACTGAAGCTCTTATTACACCAAATACTTTATTGTAGTAGAAACTGCTTGAGCGCCCAAACAAGCCATACACTTCTAGTGACAATTGTTGAACAAATTTTTGATAGAAAAGTAATCAATCGAGTGTTTCGTGCACGGCTTCTGTGAAAGAAATTCTCTACGAAGCGTTCATGGTTTCTCCTCAGCGCCCAAATGAATTCATCAGTCAGAGCTCATCATCATCATCTGCTCCTCATTTCGTGCCTCTTTGTACTACTGAAATATTGTTCGTGCAGTGAGGATGTCACAGCTCTTGAGCAGAACCAAAGTAATTATGTGTCTTCCACAGAAGATTTGTCACGTAGACTGGATACAGGAGTGACAGGCCAGTCAAAATCCCGTCACAAGCGAAATCTTCTCCAGCTAGGCACTCAGCTCGTAAGGAGTACAAAATTCAGTCCAATTAAACTGGCGCACTATGGGCACTGGTAGGTAATTTAATATTACATTGATTAGTCAATGCATATATATTAAACGTTAGTAACAACCTAAAACACTGTTCTTTCCTATTGCCCAGCACATAGGTCAATATTATCAATAAAATGTACATGATCTCTACACATCGCTTCTCGGAATACTAAAACGCTGTGTCAGTAAAATCTAATAACATTCGTGAAACTTGTATAGGTGCGGACGTGGCGGCGATAGGAACGGTGACGGCAGCTACATTGACGGTTGTGACTTATGTTGTAAAATGCACGATCTGTGCTACCACAGCGTCAGAATACGCTATCCTCGCTGCAACCCTCGCGCAATCAAGTACAAATCTCGCTTTTTGAGGACAGAGGGTCGCGACTATTGCTTGGACAAGTCTTGCGGGCAAGAAACCTGTATTTGTGACGTCAAGTTCATCGCTTGTATGCAGACAGAACCCTGTTCCCCATTAAAAGTATTTAACGATGTCAGCTATTTCTGGTGGTTGGGTAGAGGATTTGACAAACCAAACCAGCATATTTACTCAAAGTAAACTCCTTTAGGACGACACATTACATATTGCATTCAAGTACACAGTGCGACAAAACAAGGAATCCTCTTCCATTTCATTTCCGTCGGCGTTCGCTTTTATATCACAAGTCTCATTGTCGTCCTCCTTGGATTTAGATTGCTCCCTGGAAAAGTAATGACTTCACGAAGTACGTTGGTTTTTATCAGTTTATGAAGTGGGCACTGAGGACTTTTCGATTCAGACATGTTACTACTACTTTGATTTTGGGTTTTGCATATATTGTCACCATTATTTCTCTTACTTTTGTCAGCTCTAAAAGAATAATAAATTTTCCTCGAGATTTTATCGAAATCTAATCAAAGGTCTCTCTCTCTCTCTCTAGTCTCAGTCGATACTACCATTAAGTGCGCTATCGTTGGGTTAAACCTACATTTTTTGTCTGTGTATGTGTTCAGCACTATGGGTAACGTCAACTGTGAAAGAAAATTGAAGAAAATATATTACATTTCAAGTTTGCAGTAGTCGGTGAACAGCGACACATCTGCCGCATTAATAATCCCGTTCATTTCTAATGGAAGTTGGCTACGTAGTGGTAGTGGCATAAACTGGTACAGCCAGAGCTCTCTACTGTATCTACTTTTCTGTCGAGTAAACTTGTAACATCCTTAAATCCCAAAGGACGTCCTATGATTGCAAAATGATAATACTAAAAAAACGAGAGAAATGTCCGTTCAGCAACGTCAAACTTGCCATTTTAAAAATTGAAGAATGGTTTATATATACGAAGCTGTTGTAACGTCCTGCCAAAAGAGCAACCGGAAACTTGGTCTCAAGTATAAAATACTACACTGTCATAACACAATAATATGTAGGTCGCAACTCGGTATGATTTCATCATCTGTGTTTATATGTATATCTATACCAAATGTATGTGCGTTCACATACAGATATCACTCGTCCTGTTAATTATTAATAGACTGTAGTTATTTTTGCTAAGGAAGTAAGGTATAATATAGTGTTTTGTAGCATGTACAGACGCCGACGTAGAAAAGAGCCAAGGAAAGGAGGAAACAAAGCGGAAGAGTCCTTTTCCCAACAAGGTTCGCTATTCTTGTAAACACGAGATATTGCCAAGCTGACCTTCCTGTGCAATACGAACTTGCTTCATTGTTCTGTCTGGGATATACCTACGTGTGTAGTAGTACATGGTACGTTGTGTGTGTGATACACCAAGAACAAGGCTTGTTGTATCGGGTCGTAACTATTCTGCTGCTTAGAATACATAATAGTTTAGCATAAAGCATGGAAAGCATTTTTACTTTAGTACTCATAAATCTTACAAACGCTGAAAATTAGTGAACATTGAGCATCCAGGAAGATAGAAACCAATCTCCCTAATTTATTTTCCCTCCGCAATTCTTTTAAAACTACAACTTTTCATGATGCTCTTTTATTATGGATGTAGGTTTGTATTACGTTTTTTTCCCGTGTGGTTCTTTTTTTCTTGGCCGACAGCAAAATAAAGTGAAAAAGGGTGAGGTAATTAATTTGGCCGTGTCATTGACACTCGACCGTTTTCCACACAGGCTGACTACAATATATAGTATGTATAAGTATTAATGTGTATGCATTGATAACACAAAAGGCGTCCTATTATACTTGCTTATTCAACGGACAATGAGTTTTTATTCCGAAAGAAGTAGACGAGACTTCATTCAACCTCTTTGAGTTTCAGCTTGTACAACGGTGTTAAAAGTGTGTCTGACGTCCTTGGTGAAATGTTGATGGAGTGGTAGACGTAGAATAGAAGGCATGTTAAAAAGTAAATGCATATAACTTTTATATTCATTATGGACCATTTTTCATTGTCATTTGTCGTACACTGTTTCCAATCTCTAAATTTTAATAATAGTTTCGAGATGCATTACTTAAAAACTATGCAGATAGGCGTGTAGCACACATTCCTGATGTTTTCAAAACGGAAGAGGTGCGGAATTCCTGAATGTCAATTCAAAAGTAATCCTGCAAAAAGCCCCATTATTATTATTAGTAGCTAAAGAGGATATTATTTATGCTGTTCTTTTTAATGTCGATGCTCGCAGGCTGTAGTAATAAAAGGATTTTTTTTCTAAAACCATAAAAAATAATCGTGATAGAAGAGTCTGGCATATACTAGCATGATGTTTAAAACCTCCACGTTTTTCAGCTTTAGTTTTAATCGTCTTTAACCCTACGAAACTTTCAAAGCATATTCAAGACAAAAAGATAACTGAAAGGGATTTTTGCAGCATCTGGAGCCCAATAATCGCAATGTCCCCACAAACCTTTTAAGAATTGTTAATTCCATCTATCAATCTACGTATAATATTTTACAATTAATTTTAAGAGGAAGCGGCTATGAGGTAGCTGTTATTTTTACTCATAAATTGTCAGTGTGTGTTTTGAAATAGCCTGAAAGGTAATCAAATGACGGCGAAAATAAAGATACTATTGTACAATTGTTGTTGTTAAAAGACATTCATTAACACAATACATCAAACATTCAACATTTAGTTTGTGCAGTTCAGGTAAATTCGACTATAAAAAGCTGATATTAAGCTGTACTTTAAAAAACCTTCAGAAACTAGAACTGATCAATTCAAAGCTAATTACAACTACAAGTAATGTAGAATTAATTTACAAACATATAAGTCTTCTGAAGGTACTACAAGCATATGCACAAAATATTTGTGAATTTTAGATATTACCGGTAATCTCAATTGACTATCTCTTTTCATGAGTGAATTGAAAAGAGCTTTGTACCGTACCCAAATTCAACACATAAATTTCAATAGTCGCATAATTGTACAAAATATGCTTAAACTTTAATGCTCATGCCACGTACCAAAAATGCACAACTTAAAAATATGTACGATAGTACCAATTTCCTCACTCAAAAGAATGTTTCATTTCATAAC
>JAHZNB010007846.1:0-12932 GCA_027744295.1 Callyntrura guangdongensis | reverse complement strand
CGTGCATGCCACAAAAATGCGCAATCAAAAATACAAAAATTATTGAAGCCGACCTGATTAGCAATATATAAGTATAGGTTTGAAATTAGCAAAAAGTAATAATTTTTTAATAACTTCACAAGCATTCGCCTGTCGTAACTTTTTGTTTGATGCAAATTTGCGAGCTGGTTTAGCAAATCATTCAAAACTCAGTGTGACTCACTCAGACGCAACACGAAATCAAGAAAGAAAACAAACTACAAGGAGATTTAAGAGTAAACAGACGCGTTCCGCGCGTTCGGTTTTGAAAAGGCAAAATGCAAAGACTGCCGCAATACAAATTCAATAATATTTTGTTTTTTAAAACGCTGGCCATAAGTTAATAAATTATAGTTGCAACAAAAATATACAGCAATCACAAAATGGCCAATGATTTACAAGAGTCTGTTTATGAATAAAAAAGCAAGTGTTGACTCCACAAGTAAATATTTCTCAAGTATTGATTCTTAGTGGCAGTGATCAAATAAACATACCGCACAAAAAGAGAAGATTTTTTTTCTGTACAATGTTTTTGGCAACAGCGCTAGATTGTGGAAACGCCAGGTTTTTTTACGTGAACAAGATTGTATCTTTGTAGTAAGGAAAAAAAACTTCTATAATATGAAAGTATTTTTGTAAAAAAAATTGACATTCTTCCGTCCATCAAACTATTAACACCACACGTTCCTTTCGAGTAATTAGTCATTGAAGTGACACATGACATGAAACACGGGAAAGAGGACTTTAAACCTACAGACTTATCAGCATTTTTAGTGTAAGGCAGTGAATGAAATGTTATGAAAAACTATTGAATTACAAGTCATTTGTATGTCTGTCATCTTTTTGTGCTTGATGTGATGTACTCCTCCTCTCTGAAAACATGTTTGAAAGGTTAAAAGGTGTGAACCCGTAAATGCTTCTCTGCTAGTCTGGGTGTTAGAAAGTTTCGTGTTAAATTGTCTAAACTATGCATTTGGGAAAAACATTTTGCATTTTTTTCTCTTTCTTCCTTCCAATGTACATTTTGGCAATGACATGTATACTCTTTTTACTAGAAAGAGGTTGTCAATGAAATTTACGTGTAGTCTTTCTTCAAGTCATCATAAAGTAGGTAATATTACATATTATGTACAAGAAAAACTGATTTATCGTTTTGTACCATCCATAAAACATGGAGACGATAGCATCAAAAGTTGATGAATCAGAAAGAACATGAACTTTTGCTGGTATCTACTTAGTTTTTTGAGAATTTATTTTATCAATACACATATTGCCAATTGAAAAATAAATTGGGCAACGTGCCGAGACTGTCAAGACGAGGAATATCAATAGTCCAACGACCACATAAATATAACATATGTGTATCATCAAAAAACATCACCTCCTTTTGTCACCTTTAGGTGTATTAAGCACGTAAGTTGTGAATGGCAGAAGATTAGGTAAAGTTATTCGTTTTAAAATAGGAAAGATAAACGTACACATAAATTCATGCTTTATTTGATGACACATGTAAGCGGTGACACAATCATGTTTTCATTATTATTCTAAACATTTAATTGATAACAGTGTTGGATTCAGTAGAACCCTTATTATTTATTATTTATGTTTATTGTATTTTCACTTCGCGTGTACTATAATAATAATTCTCGTCTACGTCATATATGTATCATGTTATTATTCTACGCGGCTATTCTACGACTAGTATCATCACACCCCAGTGTGTTACCTTGTTTGTGATAATTTTCAGCTTTCACCACTAGGCTTGAAAGTTGCAACAAGCTTTACAATAAATCTTGTAAAGACGAACATTTCTTTAAACATTGACCACTGCATTATCGCCACAAGTGTTGATGAATTATCGTAATCAAAGAGATATGCTAATTCTCTTTCTGATTCTTTCCTAGCTTAAAATATCTACAAATTGTTTTTAATTACTTAGTTATAAGTTTTAAAGTTTTTATAGTTTTTAAAGCATCACAGTATGGCCCCAAAGCTATATTTCGCAAGCATTTTTCTGTTTTCATTGTACAATATTGGTCCATTGACTAAAAGGAATGTCAAAGAGCTTGTCATTTAATGCTTAGCATAAAATAAAATATTAATCCTACTTCTGCCAGCAAGAGCGATTAATTGTCTATTTTGTATGGTCCCTGAACCAAATGGTTAATTAACCAATTAGTTTCCCCTGAGGTTTTCATAATTTAACAAGAGGTTACAGCGTTTGGTGCTAAGTACGACTTGATCATAGCCTCATAATATAATTACTCACGTACGTATAATTGCAGTATTGTCTGTTGTAGAGATTTCACAATTAAAGTAGAGATATATAATGTTGTTAAAGCGCGCCACTAAATCTATCAAAAAAGTTCCTCGGACAGGTAGCAGAAGAGCAGTGTAATATAAAATAGAAGATTACAATGCAATAACAATTACAATTTACCAAGATCACCTCTACATTGGTCACCAGTTTAAGTTTGTAGAACTATGTGTATTGAACTGTTTAATTACCAACTACTAAATTGACGAATAGCTAAATAATTGTTTTTACTATTTCGTGTGTGATTTTTTTTCGAAATTCCCATCCACAATAATTTCCTTTATGACCGAAAATATTCTTTCACATCCCTTCAAAATCTTAGTATGCAACAACATTAAACATTGACAACTGCACTTTGTCAGTGGGGGCAGTACTCGGAACCGGGACACTAGGTGATGTAGGGGTAACACCCAGCATAGCAGCTGCATTATTATCTGGAAATTTGGCAATTCCTCCTGCTAGACCGCCCTCTGCAGCATACGCCTGTTCCGCTTTGACAGCTTGGAGCCGAATATACGCATAATATACGCAAATTGCCTGTAGTATTTACAAAGTTGCAGTTCCCATGTGGTAGAAAAGGTTAAGACAATTTAGATAGGCGTCTTTTACATAAGTACCAATCAATTAACTTAATGGCAAGCATTAATTCTGAGCACATACCCATGTTATGATGGAGAGGAAACTGAAGAATATGGCCGTTTTAACACTCCTAACACCAGCAGTTTCTGGCAATTTTTCTTCCTCCACTTTGCCCCATTGATTTTGCAAAATGCAAAAACAGAGAAAATATAGAAACGACCAGATTGCTAAAGGAAAAAAATAGAAACCGTAAATAATGCAATGTCGTACAACATGTGTCGTGACAAGGTAATATCATGTAAGAATGTCATAAACCGTGCCAGAAAAGATGTAGTCCGTTACAAAATATTCCTTCCGATACTTAATCATGGTGGTTTTTTCAACAATATATTCTCCCATGATGAACCCAATCGAAGCTACCACACCTGAAAATTCAGAAAATGTGGACTAAAATGAGTAAAGTTCCGACCTTTCTCATCAGCCATTTAAAAATGTATGTTGAAGTGTATAGAGAGCGTCAGCCACCAATGAATCCAACTGCCAATCCAAAGTTGCATGCTCCCCCTGTATCATTATAGAGACACGTATCACGCCTTTTGTCTGTATCGAAAGACCACGCTTCCACTGCGATACATCCGTATACTACCAGGGCACAAACCTATCACACATAAAGTGGTATAATATGTGAGCTTATTTTTATGAACTGATTCTCATAAAATTTTACAACCCGTACTTACAAATACATAAACCTTGACTAACGTTCGTGTATTTGCTTGTACGAGATATAAACATTCTCTTGAGAAAAATCATTTACCAATACATACATAGCTATACACGTAATTTTAATAAAACTTACCAAGCAGAGCACTCTAACTACTGTCGGACTTTTCCGATCGTATACAACCTTAGTAATATATTTCTCCAAAAAGTGGCATATCTGTTATACTAAGAAACCTCGATGTGAGGGATGGGCAAGATGAGAAAAATTATTTATTATATTAAATGGACCAAAAATATACAACGACGTGTAAATGTAGTTATTTCACCTAAACGCCGTTTTACAATAATCGGTAAACTTTCTTTTTCGTATACGCGACTATCAAGACGGAATAAGTATCAGGAATAATTACAACGCTACAAAAATATGGTACGGGGAAATAGATGATCTGGAAGAACCAAACGCTGAAAGGAAAATGAAGCCTGTTGATTTGAAGCGAATTTGCTGCACCTTCTTGTAGTGACCCAGAACGGACAAGAGCAAGTTGAAAATAGAAAGGGATTGGAGGATCCAACAAGCATTACATTACTTTCTGTTTGTGTACTTATACTTTGGAGTTGAACAGAGTAAAAGCTTTATGTATGTATATTGTCTGTTGATGGCGATGGCTATGGGTAAGGTATGCTTTAAATCAAACTTGCTCAAAGTCTTTCTGTTCTCAGCCCACCCACTTACTCAAAGTTCTATAAGCTTCGACCACGAATGCCGTGTACAACACCACGACTTTTCCCCCTATTTCGTTGTTCTCCTATTTCTCCTATTCGCAGAACTGCAGAACTGCGTGGTCTTTCACTACTTTCACTTCTTCGTTTCCGCTCTCGGGGATCTCTTTCTGAAAGTGAAGAGTCCACACTTACGTAGATGTATACGTGTTTGTGCTCAAGTACTTCACCAGGAACATCTCTCCGAAAAAAAGATCAAGTAAACATGTTGTAAAATTATTTCTTTGTATTGCATACTGGTATATAGAGTGTTCAGTGTTCCGTGTCTATTACAGAGATAATTTTCTTCTTCACTTTTCTTTCTCATTTTACGTTCATAACGCATGCATGTACCGATTTACTTTACTTTCACCATCATAGCCATCCATTTTTCTTTTCTTTTACTCCTCATATAATACATTGCATCTGTTGCTTCGAAGCATTTCACTGTTATATAACGACTATTTGCCTTTTTGCGTAGTTTAAGAAGTCCGTGCTTTTTCCGTCGTAGTTCCCAAGTTTTCCATTTCACACACGCCTAAGTACACTTTAGAAGATGAGATTCAGGATGATTCAATGAATCAATTTACTTTTTTTCTTTTGTAGTGCTTTTTTTCTACTTTTAGTAGAATACGTTTACACGCAGAGATGTGCTACTACTCCTCATATAGAAGAAAACTGAAGTGAAGGGTGATGAAAATAGTTTAGACCTTTCTCCCAACGTCTGTTTCGGAAGAGAATGAATACACATGGTAAATGGGATTGGCCATGTGTAAAGAATATTGGAAACCTTTTTGTGACCAGAGAAAGCAGCAAAGAATGCGATTGTGAATGGTTGGCAGGTCGTATGAGCATGACAGCATGACGAAATACGGCACGAAGCACGTTTGTATATCTGTTTGTTAGACCATTTCTCCATTCTTCGAAACCAATAAGCCCCCTTTTATTTACAACTTACCCGCTTAAGCTACGTGTACATCGAATGCCAACCACCTATACATATGTTATTATAATAAATGCCAGTGTTTTTCTTCCGTCGACATGAGTATAGTATTTATATATATACATGTTATCTTATATGTTTAATTTGTACAGACGGATTTTTCATCTTTAAGAATCCAGGTTTTCGTAGAAAGCTCCTCACAAAAACAAGATATTGCGTCAAATCTACAATCTATAAATCTGAACGTTTGAAAGCACACAATCATGGTAGGACTGCATTATATGGTTTGAAAATTAAATTCTGATGCTACTATGTTTTTGTGTACCTTAATGTACAATATGTGTCTTAATATCCGTATAATAGATTATTTTTAGTCCAAATAAGGAAAATAAAATTCACACACAAAAAACGTTGCGACTTTATCGGTTGTACATAATATCCGCACAGTCATATAAAATATACAATACAATAATTAACCAAACTTTTGATAGCTAACTAACTATTCTTACGCTGAAGATTTTTAGAGAGGTGGTCGGTGTCGCCGTGATGTCTCTCAGTAGTTTGCCTATTCGGTCAATGTGCCATTTCTGGCGGTGGAGATTACTCCTCAATTATTCTTACGCTGAAGTATGCTTAAAAGTATTTAAGATTCAAATTGTCGTTCAATTAAAACAAATGCGATGCCCGACTTTCTCCTCTGATATAGTCCATTCTATTATCTCCTTACAATGCTACAATGTATTTATATACGTTTTATACTGTCAAGGAACTTTATGGTTTGATGAAACTGATGTTGAGAGGAATAGTTTATCTATTGTAGTAAGGAGCCAATCAATCTCTATACAACAACGTACTAACAAGGACAACTTGTGCTGGACAAGTATTGGATATTGGAAAGTAAAGGCCTTAAAAATATACAAAATTACATATATATTGAAATAAGACTTTACACTTTACAAAAGTAGTCAGAATCAGGATAGTTGATATAGAGTTTAGTCTACAGCAATTCAATAACTGGGTAGCTGACTGTTTGGCATGATTTTCTTAATAAAGTGGCAGGATAAAGAAGAAGAAATCGTGTAGAGTAAATTAAGAAACGGAGACGAGGACAGGATACAAATGCGTCATTGTTCAATGCATACTGCATATTATACTGACTTTTTTGTTTTTATTATTAACAGCAATACGGCCGATAAATGCACAATAAAATTTGTAAAACTGGTAAACCAAAGCACACTTCTATTCAAAATAGATTTTATCGTAGTATAAAATTTGATTTATTCCTTGAATTTAATTTATTTTTCAAGCTTAAGTGTCAATGCAATATTGGGAATTTTAAGTTAAGTTAAAACAACCAGGTAAGCAAAGTGAAATTTTGCTTTCAGGCAACTAACGACTGAAGCTTGAAAACTCTAATAATAAATAAGTTAATAAATAAGTTAATAAATATAACAAAGTGAAATTTTGCTTTCAGGCAACTAACGACTGAAGCTTGAAAACTCCATGTATAAACTTATATTTTAAAAGTTAATAATTTATTTATTAACTTATTTATAAAAGATAATGTTTATACTTTCACTTTTTGTTTTATGACCACTTCACTTTGAGTTTGATGAGTTGAATCTTAATTGATTTACAGCCCAAATTTCCAAGCAGCTCTTTGTTTATCGTGGGGCATTGTAAGAATTTTCCAAGTCTCTTCAAGCTACTATACTATGAATCATAGTCGTAGAGTCGTAGATGGTAGATTCCTTCCTATGCAATAAGGGAGATAGTTCGCGCATCTTGTAATCTTCAGTCATCCACTCATCATGTACACGTAATCTTTCGATTGTCGAAAACTGAATTTCTAAAGTTTATTTGTTCAAAAGATTGTGTCTATACGAAATAGGATGGAAAGTGACGGACTGCTGTAGTTAAAAAAACAAAAATGACCTATGCCTCATAAAATCATCATAGAATGGCAATACATATTTTTACGTCTGATAATGGTGCGTTGTTTGCTTAATTTACGCCTTTGATGTGTGACAAACATCATTCATTCCAAGGATGTTGCATTACTTTCCAAAGAGATATTTGTGCGAATGAAACTTAAAGCTAGTACAGAACGTAAAACGAACGAGTTATACGGTATATCATAGATGGTTTCGTCAATTGTCATTGACATTGTGACAATGCCAAGTTTGTGGACAAAATATCACCATATTTTCAGGTACAGTCCCATTTACTTTTCAATACGATATTTTTGCATGCCTATAGGAATGTCGGGTGTATAAGAAATTGTGGATTAGATGAATGCTCCCCGTGTTACGGTAAGCGTAAATTGCAATGAAATAAAAAATAAATTACCACACTGTAATTAAAGGTAATAGTTGGCATAACTTTATTGCCACTCCACAACATCAATCCTGTTTACAATGTATATTTGGGTGAATGTATAATATATCTTTAGGTAAGTATATTCTTGGCTTTTCAGTTATATTGTACCAATAATCGAGGTAATATTTGTGTTAATAAGCACTATGCACAACATATCATCCGAAAGTCAGTATATTTGGATTTGCTTTAGCATGGAATCCCAACAACGTAACATGTTCAAAAAATGTTTGGAACAACTTGGGAGAACATAACATTTTATAACTTTGATTTAGCATAACATCCATTGTTATTTTCCTGCTCTGTAATTTACGCTTTCATTATAATTTCCACATGGCAAATAGCATCCAATATTTTTTTAATCAGAGTCAAAATTCTCGAGCTCCGGGAAGTCATTTCCAATTATAATTCGTCCATGTTCAATAGTTGATTTTTACAACAAAGCAAACCTGCTACACTGATTTTTTGGAGAGATATGTTATTTTTAAAACATGATTCTTTATAGCACAAATTTTGTCTCGATTGTAGCAATCCAACCAATGTTCATGTAGAGATTACACAAACTAAATACTACAAAACTACAGGTCAATTCTTTTCTTATATATGTATTCATTACATGACTACGAGATTAATGATTATATTTATAGGTAATTAGTCACACCAACACCAATAAATGAGATAGTATTTACACACACTAAAGTTCACGTTACATTTTTGTGAATCACGAAAATTTAACACAGCCTTTCGCATTAAAGTACAAGTTTGACATCACGCTGTGTGCGCTTAAAATACTTTTAATTTCAAATTTGAACAGAAGAAAAAGTGAAATATTGTATGTAATTATTATAGAATGTTAAGACTTTACTGATACGGAATGCTTGATCTTTCATTCTAAATCAGAGAGATGATTCCAATTAATTAACTTTCGATTAATTTTAAAAGGAGTATCTGGGACACGTTTGCGTTCAGGGATGTTTCCTTTTTTAATAAATATTTTGATAAAATTCTAATATTTTTCTCAGTGTTTTAGGGAAAAATTACTTTTGTGCTACTTTAATTTCAATGAATTTATAATATCATATTTACAAGTCACATCACACATTTTACACAAGTAATATATTTTAATTTAAACTCTCGTATATATTATAAAACACATCTACCGTGCAGCGGTTATGATTCATACAAAAAATAGACAATTGAGGAATCAGTTTAACTTGAATGAAAAATAAATTCATTGGCTGGCAAACAAATCATCTCGCTTGTGAGACTTCTTCTGATATAATGAATAAGTACTCAAAGTGTCAAAGAGTTACATAACGCTACTGTGTATTGATACGAATACTTCCATGTTATTTAATTTGGTCTTCACAACAGCTCTTTCGCACCCAGCACCTATCCGACTTCATGTATAAATTACATACACAAGCGACCTTTACAGATAAACGTTATTCGTCAGTCAACTTTTTCCTTTATTATATAACTGCCACGTTACACTGACTGAGGATTTTTTACAAAAATTATTGCCACTACATTGCACTTTTATATTTTATTTCCTCCATAGAACCGTTTGATAAACGTATATATATATATACTTATATATGTTGATTTTTTGTTGATTCTGAGTTAAATTTTATTATTTTCTGAATATTCCAGTGATTCGTTGATTTTTTCAAAATTTAAAACAGTTAAATATTATAGTATATAGATAACGTTTATAGTATTTACATATTTTTTTGTAATGTGGTTACATAAACATCACTCATTCGAAAATAAAATAAGTTACTAATTTTGCTGAACAAAAATTATCAGGTTTATATTATATCCAATCCAATATTGGGCATGGCAAAGTTTCTGCATGGCCAAGTGACATTACAAATAGTTATCTTGATTGACCATAAACTTTGATAATGTGCTTTCTCTTTAAAACAACGTTGGAAGTTTGTTTACCAGTATAAACTTATCGTATCTGACGAATATAATGAGGAATATGCATATTATTATTAATACACCTGCGTAGTACAGAGACTTGCTTTTCTCTGGAAGAACTTGTGAATACTAAAATTTGTATTGGAATGATTACGCTTACTAAACTGAATAGATGATTTTGAATGGTACAACCATGTTTGCTATTTAGTTTGGTTTTTCAAAAATAGCATAATTATGATATTTGACATTAATAAATCAAATTAAACCCTATGATAATAATTTAGTACACTTAAAGTTTCTAATATTTTTGAGTTCGAAACTGTAAGTTCGACAATTGACTAGACGTGGAATGTTCTAAGTTGGTAGAGTCGAGATCAGTTTAAGTACTCTGCAATTTTTTAATAAGGTTTATCAAGAGCACTGATTTATATGCACGAAATTGAGATGGCCAGGATTCAACAGAGATCTATTCGATATTTATCCGAATTTCGTACAGTTTAGTAAAACTGAACAAAATATCGACAACAACAAAACGCAAATAGATTCTGGAGAGTCGAATGTAACTTTCATGACATCCACGAAGCAGGTTACTCTGCCAATTGAAAAAAATCACCTGGAAATGTTGAATTGGAGTATACCGAATTGTACAAATTGTAACATAATATAATACACATTTTTGTATAATTGATTGACATTTAAAATAAAAACGTAAACGAAGGCAAAAATCGGACTTGACTTGAGGTTGTGCAGTGTCGAACTATATAGACTACCTTACCTGTTACATAAATATAAATAATGCATTGGCCGAGGCCGAAAGTTCGGTGTTCGTTTTCATATCGAAATGTAATTTGCATATTTGATCGTTTTTGAACAGGTAGTTAGTTTACTCGGACATTTTACACTTACTCTTTTACACTTTAAATTATATGGTATTCTCGTTTTTAAACCATTACATTATTACTATACATCTACTCGATTGCTACAACTTGTGACTGACTTATTTTGATTATTTACTATTTTTTATTTACTTTCCTTCACTGTGTAAACAATGTAACTGCGCATTTTACTTTTATTTTTACTACTTGTTTCTTTGACTTACCTGGCCTATATAGCTACTAGCAAAAAGCCTCTCAAGCTTATTTGTAGATAAAGCGTTTCTTGTATTTCTAAAAAATATTAAGTTTATATACACAAGAAATGTACTTTATTTTTGTATACTAGTATCTACGTTTTGTATGTGCTATGGTCTATATTGCACAAATATAAAAATTTTCATCAACTACCCGTTTGAAGTTGTCGAATAATTTTCCATTTGCATTTCAAGAGGAAACAAGATTACTAAAGAAATGTTACGTGATAATCAACCTACACAGTAAATATTATTACCTGATAAATGGATGATGGCAATATAACTAGTGACTGCAATTAGAAATAGAAAAAACCTTTGATTATATTGTTTTTATTTAGGAAAGGTTTAACTACAATTTAATTCAGCCTACGGGGTATTACGCATATACAAAGAACAGGTAATATATCTAGGTATTCTGTTTAACCCAATAATTGTAAAGGTAGCTGTGGATTTCCAAAGTAATGTCGTTATTTGGTTATTTCGTAAAAAGACTTGCAGTGCACGTGTTATAGTTAGTGTATATGTTTGCCAACAAAGTTTTATCTTCTGAAAACATTTACACAATAATGAACTTTATACGACTTAAAATTAATTTGTAAGCTAAAGTTTGCACATTTCTACATAGTTCTGTTGACAATAGTAATCACTTTTGTCTCACTATCACTGATCAAGAGTAACAGGTATTTGACATCCCTACACACACATGTGTCTACACACGATTTGCAAGAAGTTATTTGAAAAAAATAAGCAGCTTAATAAAAGTAAGATAATATATTTTGTATGATCTGTTGTGGATGGTCCGACAACTTTTTTGATACGTAAGTACTGACCAGGGTCAAGTCCGATATACTGTGTATAATGTATATAATCACCTTGTACATTTAAATGTTGTATTTTTAGTATTGGCTTATTGTTAGTGAGTGTAAAGTTAAGTTTAACGGTAATTGAATAGAATTCATTCGCAACTGCAAATTACGCTGTTCAATTAGCGGAGCAGTAACAATAATTGCATTTGCTTGTATACAACATTCACGGTAATGCTACTTATACATTTTATTGAGCTAGGACTAATAAGGGTCTTAACATAGATATTAATTGGTAATTAATTATGTTCTGTATCGAATTAGAAACTGTTATATGCATTTACTACTACTGGCTCTTCATTTATAATTCTCAAAACATTACAATTCGCCGATAGATAGACTTTCACCAGTAACAGGTTCCACAAAACATGGTTTTAACGACCAGAAACGCATTAATTTAATGCAAACATTAGCATCTTTGTCGTTGGACAACCTTTATTCCAGATCCCATTCGTGATGATGAGATCGTTTAGTATGTAGGTGCACCATACTCCATTCCTCCTCCAGGACCTGTAACAACACAGATATAGAAAATTAAATAGAATTAAAGAAGTTAAGTAATCCTCTTTGAGTTTGCTATCTTTCCATTATAGCAAAGTAAACGTAAGTTGTAAGGATATTTTAACAGTGCTTATAAGGAGTCTTATGAGAATATATTCTCAAGACACTTTTGTTCTATCGGGAAACATCAAAGTGAATAATCGGATTGACATATAACCAAAAAGCAGTGGCAAATTTAGCTGGACGGCTTTTTCTGTCTGACTTAACAGCAAGTATACGAACAGGTAATATCTCAAAACAAGCCAAGTATCGAAAGGATTTGAAGATTGATATGTATACACTACACTTTTGGACCTTGTAGTAAAGCACGCTCCTGAAGCTCCAAGTAAGACACAAAGCAGAGATGAACGACGGAAAAATAAGTAGGTATTATGTTGCAAACTTATTTCTGTGAAAACAGGATACGACACAAATGACTCAACAACGCAGCACCGTTCTGTTCTTCTCCTTTTGACTAGGTGCCAACCCAATACTAATAGTGCTTTATTAATCTTACAACAAGAAACTATCAGCCTTACAAGATACACTGGAGAGGGGTAACTTGAGAAATCTAAGGTTTATGATGTAATGTTTTGATTACCGTTAACTATTGTATAACTAAATAGTAACAGTACAATAATTTACCTTTTCCTTCTCCAAAAGGAGCATCAGAGTAAGCAGAAGGGCCCAAATCTTCTCCTCCTGGATACGAAGAATATGCCGTGGCACCAGGCATTGCACCAGAATCTACTTCATATGTTG
>JAHZNB010007845.1:0-13220 GCA_027744295.1 Callyntrura guangdongensis | reverse complement strand
ACGATTTGATTACTATTATTGACGAATTACGTATTATTAGTTCGTTAATAATACAAGGCCAGCCGCAGGCGTGTATACTTATATACGTTGTTATTATTTAAGTTATTTTGGAGCTGTCACCGCACTGTTAGGATCTTCGGCTTTTGTGATGACGTCGGATGACAACCATACAACTGATTGAATGTTTACACTAATTATTTTTGTATTGAGGAATAAAAACAACAACACATTTAAACAATTTTTTACATGTACAATGTATACTGTTCAGGTAGATAGGTATCTCAATTCCGCAGATCCCGATCTAGCTCATCCGCAAATAATTTTTGAGTCACGCTTGAAGAGAAAACGCTTTTGTTACTACCGCACAACGTTCTTGACTACTACATCATCATAATAGCCACTAATTATTGCCACTATCCAACAACAGCAACAACGGTAACGTACCAGGTTTAATGAGTCTGCTGCTAATTTTTATAGCGGTTTTTACAGGTAGCCACATTAAACTTAATGCTCCTTTTATGTAGCTACCTTTCAGTGAGACAGATAGAGAGTACAACCAAAAACTTTATTCGCTTTCTCAGAAGTCGGCATGAAACTGAACTATTTTGTTCAGAGGTATACGAGGAATCCGTTTCGTTCACTGTGACTTGTTGCCTTCCTTGTGCTCTCCTTTTTCCAACGTTTTTTCTGTAGGTGAGCGGATGGATGAATGAGTAATAGATAAAAAAATAGAGTGTACAAAGTTATCTGGTACGGTTTATCCTATTATTGCAAAAAAAGCAAACATTCTTGCTGATTTGTATGCTATATCCTTCATTCTGTGTTGTTGTTTCTTGTCAGCACCTAGCTGGTATGCTCTGACCTTTCTTTTCTTTCAGCAATGTTTCGTTTTACATATTACGTTATAGGGATGGAATGTGGACAAGTAAACTACAGAGCATACATGTACGTTACATGTAGTTCTGTTGTCGGGAACGTGATAACTAACACAAACTCGACACCATTTTTCTCCAGTAGGGAATCAAGGAGAGATTCATTAAAAAGTTGCTAATTCCATTTTCCACTTTAATTAGCTTACCCACACGAAACACATCTTGTACACACCAACCAACAAGCATAGGTGGGCACGAATACTGGAAACTACGTACATATATCCAGTTTGTAGAGAGTTGAAACTTGAAACTAGATGAGGATGAGATGCTTGCACTCACGCGGATTCGGGTCCAGAGGTCTCTCGAAAGAGAAAAAATCAACCACAGATAATCACCTCAGTCTTCAATCTACTCCACTGGCCAACCGACTAATACCACACGATAAATAATCAATACTGCGTAAATATTGGATATAATCCAACTACCCTCGCCAATCAAAAAAAAACCATCCAGTCTTGCCAGTCAATGATGATGATGATAAAAAAAAGTATCCCTTGTGTGTTTAGCTTATCAAAAGGTCCTGCCAGAAAAGCTTCACCTCACACCTCTGCAACTACCAACGCACCATCACGATCACCATTTTTGCACACAGCTCTCTCTCCAACCGAAGTTAAACATGGACTGCTGAAACTTGATACACTTTTTGTCAATTGTGACGACGACAACGAAAAGCTCTTTTCTATTATGCATGCAGACAGAGACTTATGCATTTGCTGATCTACTCAAATTTTCTGTCGTTATTACACTACTGATATTTGCGTGCAATAATGTGCATGTTACTACATATACCCAAGCATATATTATAATGCAGAATCCAGGATGCTTAGTCAATTCTATTATTACTTATAATGATATACGACCGTTCCAGAGGACACGTTTATGGGTATTCTCGTGGCCAAATTATTTCTACTTTTGGCTACAGTGAGAGGCGAGGGCGAGAACGAACACAAAAAAGTTTGCTAGCACGCTGTTTGTTGTTGTAGGTGTGGAGTACACGTACTTGAAGGAGACAATCATCAAATAAATATCCAATAACTCCCCATTATCATCAACAAGATCGTCAAAACGACAAAAAAAATTGTTTTTCTTCTTCAATTATGTTATTAGAGCACTTCTACTGCACTATTGCTACTGCAGCAAATAACTCACGCAAACTAAAATGAACGTTTCTTAATAATTTCTTTTCTGTACTTTTTGATAGCTTGACAGTTGCGTGAGGAAAATCGAATGGGCAAAAAAGGAACAAATAATGTAGACAACCAACACAGGAGTATACTATCAACATAGAAAAACCTCCACGAATAATAGAATGACAACATCGAAATGAAATTGGAGTAGGGGATGGGCAAATAACATGCGGGTAGACTGTACGTAGATGGAATCCTTTTTGCCAGTTTTGTTTCCCTAATTAAAGTTTCGCACATTACTTGAGTAGGAAGGCAAACACATAGTCACGACAAAACGACCAAAAATAATGTGGATGACAGAGAATGATTGTGATGATGACGGTGTCGTGTCAACGGAGTAATAATAACAAAAAGTTTGTTGATTTGCTCGTCGTCGTGATGGTCGTGTGTAGTAGTTGTTGAGATGGTACTTTGCACTACCACTGCCACCACAGTCGTTATTACTATTTTACAGTTGTGTTTTGGAAAGGCAGTTTTAGCTGGCACCACTTTAACTCTCGATGCTACTTACTTGACCAGAGAGAGAGGGAGAATTCAAATTAATTAAGTAACAATAGAAATAGAATACGACGGAGCACGAGCCAGTTAAGTGTATGCACTCACAGACACGGTCAACGGTCTCCTTTGATGATAGCAATGATGATGATGTCTACAAAGTGCTCTCATTTTTGCTTTTAAGTACTTTTTAATCCGATCTGTTTCTTGTTGAAAAAAACTCCACGAGTACTCCTTAATGAAATATAATTTGCATACGTTTTTTACAGTCGCAATCAAAATGCTGCTAAAACTGATTTCATTTCAACAAGGGGAAAAACGCAACATGTAATGAGAGACATTAAAAAGTTGTTGCTGTTCTACACAGATAACCAAATTGCTGATTTGACACCACTTCGTGTTGTTACTGGTTTTCACTGGCTTGCACTATACGAGTGTGAGTCACAATTTCTGTCTCACACACAAAACAGAACCCTTGTGTTCCTTCACAGCCAGTCTAGTTAAAGCTAAAATTGCTCACAACTGAACGCATGCAAAAAGACGAGCGTTATGACATGGGGAATAATAATCTTCTCCTTGGACAAGCCTAAACCTAAACGACTCGACGTAAATAGCGGAGAGCAGCGAGCCTTTTTTTGCGCAAAACTTTGCTGGGCTCCCAGTCGTCCATCTGCTGTTTTCTATCTTTTAGTATAATTTTGTACATATTAAGTTGTAGAGAGAAATATAACATGTAGCCGAGTGTCTGTATTTCAAAGGCCACTTTTACTATAAGACACACATAACAATAATTCTGCAAAAAAATCTTTTTGGCAAAGCCATATACGCGTACATGCCATACAATATATAGAGTGCGAAGAAGACGGTTCAAAAAAACAGCTGCACTTCTTTTTACCAGTTTTTGAGCATACTCCTTTCTATATTTTTCAAACATATGCAGACAGACATGCACACTAGAGAAATAATAAAAAGATCACATCAGCAGCATACCAACACATGAAATCATATCATCAGACAGAATGATCACACCACACGCCATAACGTAACACCGCCACCACCACCAACCACCATCATCAACATCAACAACGCGCAGTCAGGTATGAGTATGAGCCCAGAACTTTGCATTTTATTTGTAAACTTGTCTATAGGTAATGCGTAATGCATTATGTATTACATGACGACATAAAGGGAATGAACGACCAGAGAGAGATCAGAATAAACATTGTATATTCTACAACTCTTTTGCTGCTAGCTAATGTACGTACCAGTTGCCAACATTTGTGTAAAAAGGATAACATGGTCATGTATCATATCAACATCCTGGCAAGTAATATATACACATAAGACGCGCAGTAAGAAAAAAGTGGTTAGATTGTTGATTTTTTTCATGAAAACTGAACAAAAATGAGGTAAGATGGTACACAAAAGCGGTAACGTAAGGTAAGTGCTACTACGAACGACGGGGTATACAAAATGTACAAAAGGAATAAAATATCGTCTTGAAGCGGTATACATACAAGCAAATTGGATAGTTTAAGCTAGCCAAAAGGACAGAGAGACTAACAAACAGGAGTTTAGGTATTACTCGTAGTATTGAGTTCTTCTTATTCTTTTCTTATGATCTACCTGAGAGAGATGTAGTTTGGTTTGTCTTTCCACTCAAACCTCTCAAGAAGGATTCAACAAAAAACAAAAAGTACAACAACGGATGATGTTGAAGGCTTTCATCCCGTTTTTTGCTGCTGTCAGTTTCATAAATTTAGGTGGATAGATGTATGTGCAAAAACAGGTGAGTCAGGTGAGGTGATATGTTGGATTGGTTCATTCAGGTAATTTTATACCATACCACTACCACCAGTCAGCCAGGTAAATGCACCATCATTATCATCATCATCATTGTAGCCACAACAACACGACTACAACAACTATTATACTGACACTCTCCAAAAACAACCAACAAACCAAGCCACTTACGAATATAACACGACTACTACATACTATAGTTGTTCCCTGTTCACCCAGACATAGTACATGTTATAATGGTATAGTAGATCGTATTTAGTAATACACGCCTAAAATTTATAGTCTATTCTGCCTACTTGCTGATTTGTACTTGTACTATTTTGTGTCATGTCAATAGCTGCAAGGGTTTTGCTCAGCAAGCAGCTCTCTCTCTCTCTCTCCCTACTTCCATTTGTAAGTAGTTGTGGGAGTTGAAGCATACCATGTGGATTAAAGATCATAGTCCACCTGTACAATATGTTATAGACTTTTTATAGACTTATATACTTGAGGTACGTTTAACAGCTATCATGGGAACTGCTAGTTTTATCGACTAGGTTATATCTGCATAATATGTATCTGCCTGAATCTTTGGACAACCAATGTAACAGAATATGCTGTAGTAGCAAGGAAAAGGCAAGCTAGTAAACTTGACTTTGACGTTTCCACGAAAATACCATTCACTTATTATTAATTTTATTGCCATTATTCATTATGAACAGCATTCAACCTTTTGTAATCACAAGACAGCGAGTGATAAGGTTAAAAAATTACTGGTTTTGTAGCAGCAACCCCAACAGTCTCATTCATTCTATACTCAATCTTATTGTGGCAGTCAGCTTTATAGGTATACACGCAGTGATGAGATAACTGCCAGGAGCAAGACAGAAATAAGTTATTTTTTAATCAGACAGGCTGACGACGACGGCATAAGAATGAATGGAGAACATTTACTGACTACCGATGACTAACTAATAAAACTGTAATCGATGATCATTTATCTGAGTGGCGTAGACAGGCATTAATTTTTCTGCGCTTAACTGTCTTTGTATTTTTGTAATTTTAACGAAATTCGTTCGCTGAATCAATCAGCGTCATCGATATTTTTATGCCATGTGATATGCACATTGCACAAATGGATTATATTTTGGGAGGTGATGGTTTGTAGTTTCGAAAATGAACCCAGATGCTGACGATGGTAATTTAATGATCGCTGTCAACAATTTTTTTACACGCCCTGCCTACCTGAATATACCTACCCATCTATACCAACATCCAAGCCTAGCCATATCTTAAATCTTGGTCTTGTCTGTGACTACAAAATTGTAGGTAAACGCCCATCAAGTAGTACCGTTTCTTTAATTTCATGACTCGTGATTTTGTGAATTTTGTTTATGTGTTTGTAAGAAGCAAACACGGACGCTAAAACTTTTAAAATTATTATTTAATACAAAGTACTACGTTATGTCAGTTCACTGTATGTAAACATACCTACTCAATGCACTGCATTCCTAGTAGTACGTTCGCGTTCGCCACAGCCAAACACGTTTTTAAAACCACAATCTAATAATCATCATGAATCTCCAAGAGTTGTACACACCAAGCACACTTGTGTATGCTTTTTTGCAGAGTTTATGTCTCTTGCAAATTACTGCCATTTAAACAGACGCCACAAAAAAAGTCATTAGCTATGCTGTTGTACATTTCTGTCCTTGTAGCGATTTCAAAATCAACGTTCATCGACATACACGTACGTTACACTGAACATGGAGTGGCGGGTGATACGTATATGGCAATTTAGCACGATACACTTTAAACGTCGATTGATCTAAGCTACTCACTTACAGTCACTCAGCAAGCACTCAACTTTGTCTAGATGTTCGTTAGTTTAGTGTAGCTACAAATACCACTGACAATAATAACTGCGTGGTAAATTTTTATCAGCAAGTGGTGCGCCAATCTAATGCATCAATGCATTATGTATTACTTGAAATAACCGAGTGCAATTTCGTACAACCACAATAATGCTCCCTTCTAAGCTTGCGTAACTACATACATACATGCATTTCTGACTGCCTGTTAAAGGCTCATTTCTAGATCAAGGTCGAAAAAAATAATGCAAAAGTTCGATGATGAGAGGGAGTGCAGCGAGCTACAAAAGAGAATTAATGATGATGGGTCTCTACTCTCTAACTACCTCTCTCATATAGTACGTACACTTACCTAGTTACTAGTTTGCTAGAATTTGAAATGCCCATTTACCTTCCCTACCTAACTACTCTAGATAGTAACAAGTATTAAATTACCCTACTACATCTTAATATAAGCTGCCACGGTAGCAAAGCAGTTAAAAATCCATAAAATATCTTTCTTATTTGTCTGCAAAAAATTGCTTATCCCTATCGCCCCCAATGCCTCCCTAGCGAATTCCTAGCGACTGGTACACGACCCTTTTTTCTGATCCTATAACACAACTCCAATTTGGCAAACAGTTTGTGTAGATTAGACGGCAGTTAAGTTACAGTATAATCTATGCTCCTCTTCTTGTAGGGGTTTGTCGTTGTCGAGTGGCGTGATGTCTCCTTCTTGGTAATTTATTACTGTCGTTCTCCTCCACCGGTGTAATCCTGATACCTACTAACTAGCATCAGTAGTAATACCACATAACATTCTAACAACACTGCACTTTATTCTCCTGCCAAATTGCTTGGCTGATTTCAAAAAAATCCCATCCGCCCATGCATACATCCATGCATCTTTGCCTTTCCCAGTACAACGAGCAGATGCACCCTTACAAAATTCCACATTTGTCATTCATTCCCTGTTTCTATTTAAACAGCATTGCAGCAACGTGTGCGCAATTCGGGTTTGAACGAAAAATAAAAATAAAAAATCAAATTATCTCTCTTCTACGGGAAAACTCCTATGTATTTTATTAGACACCTTATTATTTCGCCTTTTTATGCATTTGACTTTGACATTAACCGTCAAACTCTCAGTTTGCTTCAAAGGATACATACATAAAAAGCAAGTACATCACAGATAAAAAAAAACTTTAATGCCATCCCCTGCGAAATTCATTTTCATCGTAGTCCGCTTTTCAAAAGCAAAAATAATAGCAATAAAATGGCTCGTTGTATTCCAAACATTGACATTTTTTACTTCCCATGCAGGATAAATAAAAACACTCTGTCATGATTAGAGGTGGAAATTGTATGATTTGCATATTTTATATAGTTACTCGGAGCACTATGAGCTTCCATATGTGGACGATTCATATAAAAAGATTTCTTTCTCCAAAACGAAATAGAAATGTACAACAGGGTCATAAAATAATGGCAACTCCCTTTGACAATTCGAAATTACATATATTTATATTTTTGGGTCCTATGTTATCTTTTCTAAAAATAATAATAAATGTTTACCTAGCTATCCATTTGTAAAGCAGTTTTATTTCTTACAATAACTGTCCCTGCCTTATATGTATGCAGCAGAATTATTTTGTTTCTTTTTCTCATGTGAAAATTTCTAAAATTGCGACCTTAATGCTAGACGCTACACCAACAGTGAACAGCGAGTGCCAGCAGAGCATTGGAGCATTCCACAGACGTTTTGCTTTTTTGCAATGTTCCATAGCCATCGTAGTAGTCGTCAGAATGAATAATACATTTTTTTAGAGACGATATAGGATTTTACTACTGTCAAGTGAACCAAGATAAATAATTTTTATGCACTGACTCAACGTTCTCCACGCTCTTCTCTAAGTACGTGCACAATGTTTGAATAGAACCTTTATTTCAATGATGTTGCAAAAACATTGGTTTCTTCAGCAAATCTTTCCTAGAAATAGCGCAAATCTTCAATAATAAAGAAAATCCAGAAAAGAAAAGACAGTAAAAAAGAACGAGGCAATGAATGAATAATACAATTTGTTTCAGTTTGTGTTTGCACTGTTCAAATCACCTTTCTTTCATGTCTTCTTATTACTTGTTTCTTCGCTTCTTCTCCGTACATCTTTTGCTAATCCCAGCAGGAACAGCGATAAAAAAGCAGATGTACAAAAATGGATTGGAACTAGGGCGATAGTAAAAAATACTGTGAAGTTGGTACGAAACGAAGTTTATACGACGCACCAATACAGTTCTTTATTTTTATAGATGTGTATTCTCGTATTATTTTACACGTGCCACTGGAAATTGAACAAGACGCCCGGTATATCTCTGTCTGTCTGGAATGGGAGAAAAGATTTATGGTCTTCATTTCAGAAGGCAATACCAGGGTTTCCCCACTAAGATATGTAGGCAGAAGTATATATAGCAAAAAATTACGGCAGTAGATGTACTATAAGGCAGGCCACAACCAACTTTTGCGTTATTAATATTCTCTGTAGGTACCCTTGGTTTCTTTGAAAACTGTGATCGTATCAGTAATTTGCACCAAATCAAGAGAACAACGGTAGGGAAAGAAAACGTACATGTGTAGAGTGTAGGTACTTAATTAATATCCTACCATGCTAACATAATATCCGTTAGAACTATTTGCATTGCTGGCTTTCAATGAAGGAAAAAGGAAGGGTAATAGAAAAGCAGACATGGTCTATGACCTTGAGACTATTTTCAAAAAGTCAAGAAAGCAATAATGTGTTATATCACGATCATCAAAGCAATATTATACAGCACATTATTGTAATGCACGAAGGGAGATAGTAATAGCGTTGATCGTTGTAGAATGTTATAATAAGTGAAAAACCAGGCAAAACTTAAAACGACGACGACAGTGGAACTTAGAAAAATAAGAGACAGGAATGCTTTGTGCAAACGTGAACACAAAAGTTTGTTCCTTGACATATCAGGGCGACCAAACCCCGTTGGCAAAACACGCAAACTTTGCAATATTCATAAGACGGTTCATATTCAAGTTCGTATACTCCGTTTTTTCTCGTTTGCATGGCTTCGTTTTGCAGCATCTCTGGAAGTTTCTGCTCCGCACGCTCAAACCAGACCACGTTTCTCGCAACAGCCAACAGAAAATAAAAAATAATAGTACCGTTCCTAGTATTCTTGTCTTTCCAAAATACTGCACCAAACTGGTGTATCTACAGAGAAGTCCTTGGCAAACGAGAATGGTAGAAAACATATAGCTCTCTCAAAAGAGAATCTTGGAAAATCGTGCCCTTGTATTTTCATGTGTATTTTACTTAAATATAGATCTTCATTCAGTTCAGTCCACTATAGAAAGAGATAACCTAACCAAAAGCCATCGTATTTTGCACTGAAGCACGAAACGAAATTTTCGTTGGGCGAGTGAACGTGAGCATAGAATCTCCCTCCACCATAAAATTTATAGGAGGAGAGAACTCTGTACGATAAAAAAAACTTTCTCTGACGACTGAGTGAGTACGAACTTAGTTCTTATTATTTGTAGAAGTTTCTCGAAAAAATAATGTTGAGTCAGGCAAGAAATAAAGCAGAGAAAACTGAAAACTCCCAACACCGAACATGGCTTTCTTTGATGATACAGTCATGTCGAATTAGCGTCACCATAAAAACAGTTTTAATAATGAAAAGATAACATGACACATTTTCTTTTCTCGTTTAAATCTTTTTCAAGGTCTCCTACTTTACGAGATATGAAGAAGGATAATGTGAAAACGTTATACCACCTCCAAAATACTACACAGCAATACAGCTGTCATTTTCGAGTCATCTTATAATTAATTATACTTACTTGTTTGACAGGAGTTGTGGTTCTTGTCGAACTGAAAAAGTTGTTTTTGGAGCCTGGTGAACGAAGTAAGTCAGCTCCACTCTCATCAACCGGGTAATTTCCTTCCGGTAAAAGTAGCAAGAGTTAAGATTGTTTTCGTTGTTGTTTTTTGCTAAAGTGAAGGTTGGAAGAAGGGCTAAGCTAACAATAAGCTGCTGCACCATTCTCCTTCGTATTCGTCGCCGGTTGCAACTTTTTCTTTGGATACGACCAGAAATTGGCCGTTTGTAGATGGCTAAACTATGTTCGCCTCCTCTACTGTTATTCCGGTGATGATTATTGATAACCTTACTACAACTTTCTCCCCTGTTTCTTCCACTACTCCAGGGACTACTACTACTGGGCCTTTTCCAATGACAGATTCCTCTCCGCTTTCCGGTTGTTGTCCGTCTGGCTCCAGTCTTGACGCACAAGTCTTTCCAATTTCCAAAACATACAACTTTGTCTCCAGTAGTAGCGGCTCCAGCAGCAGACGCACAATTTACTATCACTACCATTTAAAGTGATCGGCAATGACACCCGGGATTCGACGGGAAAATTGAGAGTTAATTCAATTTTATGGTGGTACAATCACAACAACAGGTACGAGAAAGAGCGAGAGAGAAAAGGAAACAAAAGATTTCTCTCGTGTAGAGTGAGTGGAAAAGAGAGAACTTCTTAATGACTTTACTCTCTCGTGAAAGTCAGGAAAATTCTCAAAGACAAGAAGCAAGCAATTTTTCCAATCACTCAACCAGCAGCATCGGTAGCAGTATTTGGCTGTACTCTATTTCTCCCGGAGAAATTTTCTCCACTGCTCTCCAGAGTTCAGATGTATTGACGTGAACAAAATCCCACTCAAGTAGTAGCTAGGGAAAAGTTTTCAGGGTCATGACTCACATCAAGTGACATTAGTCATTATCGTTTCACTTTCAATAATATGAAAATATGAAACACATGTAAATAAAATTTACCAAGCCATGCAAACAATCTAGACTTCGCGTCACGTCACCCTCAGTTTAACGAACAAACAAAACTTTAAAAACCGACAGGCAAAAAATATTTTCTTTCAGAGTTTTTTTTATCTCTACACCACAAAGAGCATTATACCAGCCACCACGTCCAAGTTCACCAGACATACAGTTTTGCTTAATGAAGGTAAATGATTTTTTCGTCACAATGGAGTGTGGCACGGGTATGAAGTAGGTACAACGTCTACACGAGGATCACAGACCTACTATGGAAGAAACACGAGATGCCGGTCAGTGTCCCAAAGAAAGACTGCTGCTTTCGTATTCCTGCATGCGGACAAAATATACTATAGTGCTAGGCCAGGTCCGTTTCCTGTTTCAACTATGCAGAAAATATTATAAACACATAGAGAACCCTGTAATTTACTTGCATGCTGTACTGCATAAAAATTACAATAAGCTAGGTAAGCAGTTGTGAACTGTACAGCGGGAAAATGATCAGAAGGAGGAAGACTTTGACTGGACACGGAAAAAAGTAGAAAGCATTTCTCCAGAAAGCGGTATACCAATGTTCTAACCAGTTTCTTTAATAAATTGAAAGATTGCATGATTACCATTAATATACACCATGGGCCGTCAAACATGCATATTTACCTACTTTATACATACATGGCATTCTTGTTGTTCGGGAAAAGGAAAAACAGCTGCCGTTGTCGTTATATATTTCCATTCCGTTTCTATTCTTTCTCTCTCGGGACTCTTCAGAAAGCTTTTATTCTATTTAAGCGATAACCCTAGTATAAAAAAGGAAAATGACAGCAAGAACAAATGCGATGCGACAAAAAAACGTGCCTATTTTTAATACTTATCCAGTCTACGTTTTTTATACACTTCAATAAACTGCAGAATAGGATAGGGAGAGATGGCACGAAATTCAAGATGCTTATCCTATAGCAATCTGGTAATACATATACATACATCAGTCAAGTTCAAAGCTAAGTTGCCCGTATACACGTTTGTTTTGAACACACGAAAAAAACAACAAACAGGAAGTTTTTCTCGAGTTGTTTGTCGCTCAAACACGCTTTTTACGAGCCCATCAAAATTGATAGACTCTATATTCCGCCCGGTTATTGGACAGACACGACGCCCTTTCTCTTTAATCTTCAAGTTCCTCTATACACTATCACCGATCGGTGCTTACATGGCACATGATAAAAAGGCAAAAGGTAGTCACTAAGAAACTGGCATCTCAGGATTTTCCATTTATGTACATAAACTTCTAAGCTGTTGTTACCTTTCACGGGAACTTAAATCCAACTTAATATTTCATTGGTTACAGTGCAAGAGTGAATTGAGTGCCCATTGGTCATTTATTTTTTTATACCACTATCCTTTTCTCAAGACAAGCTAGTTTCCTGTATCTCGAAATATATCAATACACATATTGTAGTAGAGACTGAGCAACAAACGAAAAGAACGATCAAGTTCGGTCATCTATAAAGTCAGTAGAAAATCAGTTTAAGCTGCCACACAGTTTGGCTCTGCGGCTCTAGGGATAAACTGGCAAGAGAAAACGAGCGCCACAAAACAGAAAAACAATCTTAGGGTCCTTTTCCAATTCAATTACTCTCTGAGGAATAAAGATGAGCATGTGACCGTGGTCATGCCATATCAAATATTGCCGATATATACAATAAATATGTATGTACCTATCCACATCTGTAAAAAAATTTGAAGAACGAATAAGGGAAATGGAATGAACGTTATTAACGCTGTAAGCAACTTTGGGATAAAAGAGCTGAGTAGGGGTTTTCTTGTTTTTAATACCAGTCGAGAAATGAGCAATATATGAAACGAACGACATGGTGCCATGTCGCTTTTTAGCTTGACCTAAACAGCATTCACAGAAGTCAGGACATGGCTAGAAAAAAACACAGCGGATGTTGTATGTCGTTGACAAGGTTGAAGGCCAAGTTCGTGGAGAGCGAGCAAAAGAAAAAAACGCATTTATGCGCATGTTATCGCAACGACAATGGTGATTATATTGACGCTGGTTTTTAGTTTGACTTGACTACTGTGGACTATCGTGCTGTTCTGGATGACGC
>JAHZNB010007844.1:0-12568 GCA_027744295.1 Callyntrura guangdongensis | reverse complement strand
GTTTCTTTGAAAAATTACTAATTCTAGAGAACTATCGCGCATACTTACAGGATACGATGATGGCACATTATTGAGCAATTTTTTTAGTACAAGGTGACGTAATGATGTAAACGAAGAAAGCTACTTTGAATGAAAGAAAAAAAAATTCTTTGAAGACGTTGTTGCAAACATAAAAAGTTTGTTGTCCACGTCATCATCATCATCATCATCACCACTCTCATCACCGCATCATGCATTGTGTTCTTTTTTTCTTTTATGACGAGGTGAAGGACAAATGCAATAAATTATTATTGTTATTATTATTACTGCTATTGTTATGTTTACTCTGAAAGTAAGCAAACATCCTGTCAGTGACTTGTCATCGAGAGGGTGTAGTATGTTGTGTAATAGTTCAAGTAGGTATTTCTGAGCGAAATATTATTATAGTCAATATAGTCGCGATAAAGGAAAAGTCCTATTTTTCTTGTCCTCTTTGGGAAGCATTGACTTACCCAACAATATATCCCGCCGTAGAAAAAATTTCACTTACTAGTAGACAAACGCAAGAAGGGGGAAAATACAAGAGAAGGGATGGTGTGGTCGTCGAGAGAGAGAGTAAAAAAGGAAACTTTTTTCTCTTACCTGCACAGGTTCGCATTCTTGGAACTCACTCAGAATGTCTTCCAACGGCATAGTTCTCTCCTATACGGTGCTAAGGGTATTTCTTGTCCACTGAAAATGATGTCAATAGGCTGCTCCTTCAAAGATGGTCTCACAACTGGCAACTGTTTACAAAGAAAACAAGAGAAAATGTCACTTTATTAAGAAACTTTTATACCCACAACAATGGCAAAAAAATAAATTTTCTTTTTTTGCGGCTTCTCTCTACTTTACATGCACCTAAAATTCTACTGGAGTCAACCTGAAAATGAGTTTGCAGAAAAGTTGTGCACAAATGAAAAAAAAACTTTTCATCCCACCAAAGTATTAAATGTATCTGTACAAATGTCCATGCATGCATGTACCCGTGCATTCATGAAATGATAGATTCATTGTAAGCTTGTAATGATGATTCATGTTTCATGCAATTTCCTCTTTACTTTTGTTCGCTGCTCAACGTAACCACACAACTCTGGCAATTCAATACACCCCACAGGAGGCAATTCCAGCAATTTCGTGTTCCTGGAAGTGATGAAACGATGATGGATAACAGCCTGTAAAAAAGATAGCCAGTAAAGGTAGGGCATCCACACTAATGCCGTTTATACATATATGCACTACCTGGTAAGAAACTTAATATGATCATATCATTTTCATCATCATCACGCTCACACTACTCTGCACAGAGAGAGGTACAAGAACGGCACAGGTGTTGTGAAACAGGCAAATAAACGCGTTATTTCAATACCAGCAAATTTTATGTTCCGCTCTCTTGCGTCAGTCTCGTCATCAGTCACCATACCTTGATCATCACCACCACTGTCTTAGATGATCAAGAGGAGAGGACGATAATCAAGATGATGCAAAGCGGAATAATGATTTGTATTATGATGATATGGTGAACATTTACAGCTTTCAATAGACTCAACACGGCAAACCAAAATGTAAGAAAATGTAATCCGCAAGTGAGGATGATGAAACACCTGAAACGTCTCTCTGTCTCGAGAGAGCAAAGCAGGTAGTACCTATAAAATGTTTAACGTGAATTGATAACAGATTAATATCTCCATGTGTAATGATGACGACGATGATGATGATGACGATCCTGCTATTCCACTTTTAGAGGAGTCAAAGAGTGTAAAAATGAATGTCTGTATCGGATCGTATGATCTTCACAGAGATTTATAAAATGCCACCAGCAATTTGCTGTCTATTCACCCTTGTGTGTGTGTGTGTGTGTTTGCAGAGACGTACATGGCATTATCCTACCGTCATCATCATCACTTCCCCTTTTCCCAGTATTTTTTTTGCGCCGCGCTTATAAATTGAACACTTTTGAATAAAAAAAACATACGTAAGAAATAATCTCACACGTGAAAGAAAAAAATCAGTTTTTGCTGCTTCAATTAGTACGACGAAATTGATGATGTTCTACTGTGGGAACTTGGAAATGCTTTAAAAAATGCGTTTGAATTTTCAACGAGCTTGTTACAAGTTACCAGCTGAATGTATTTACAATGTTTTTTCTGCGATAATACACGACTGTGTTACATAATAATGATAATATTATTATTATACTAACACCATTAAGCTGCCTACAAACCGGCTGACGTTGAAGGCAAATTTACGCCATTTACGTCTGTCTGTCATTAACCTAGGTAATCTTCCACTTTCTATGCAAACTTGTGATTTAATAAGACAAGCTATGCAGACGAATACGTCAATAATGTTCATCAATAATTCAGTAATATTATTTTGTATGCACAGAAGCACAGAGGCAGGTGGTGATGGTGTGTTATGCGAGTACATACATGCATACGTAACTGGTGACATTGATTCGTCACGAATGACAAATAGGTTACCGATTCCAACTTTTATTGCATGTCACCACCACCATTAGCGTGTGTTGCCACTGTTACTCGTCCTCCCAGCAGTACAATGCCATATAAAAGTAGGTAGGTATTTGACTGTCTATTCTTTGTTGCCGTCATAACATGCAAAATTTGGGAACGCTTTGATTTTCCACGAGAGTGTACGGAGTATTTATTATAAACATTTCCTTTAATAATTTGGTGAATTATTGATTTGTTTTGTGTGCAGAACGACAACAACAACACCTCATATATTTTTCCCCCGTTACAATAGTTTTAATGGTTTTCGCAAAGAATGTTTCATGTGGTTTCCACAACAGCAAACCCGTCACACGTCAATTCAAAGTTTTTTCTTGCTGCTCTGTCGTTATATGTCCACAATGGCGTGCTTTATGGATTTTTCGTGGTGTCTACTGCCTGATAATATGACCGAGTGATTTTCCAAAATGCACGTTTTTTGGTTAAGCGTTTACATTTAATGAAGTGCTCTACAATTATTGACAGTCATCACGTAAGAAAATGCGATTGTCTTTCAATGATATATGTAATTTGAATATATCCTTTACGAAATGAAACCAGCTGCAACTACTACACCCACCGGCTGTTTCTGCTTGTTACTAATGGGATTTTTATGGGCGTTTACAAAAAACTCCACACACTGACAAAATAGCTCTCTTTAATGTACCTCTATTTAAAGAGTTTAGTTCTCGTAAATTTGCTACTCACGCGAGAAGAAGAAACAATCAAAATATTACATAGTCACGTAGCATGTACCCAATAATGATCTCCTCGTGAGATTCTAATGGTAAACGTAAAAATATAAAGACGCAAAAAACTCACTGACAATAATTGAAATGAAGTTAAAAGTGAACGACAAACTGCCAGTTAATCCTTTGTTTATGGGAGGAAGATAAAACAGAGATGAGGATATAATATATACCTTATTGGGATGCCAAGTGATAATAAGGAGTCGGTGTCGTTTTTGGCATAATAATGACAGACTGCCGTAATAAGACAAGAAAAAATATTTTTAGGAGTATAATTGGTCGTAAAAAGAGATTTGTGGGTATAACGATATATTGATGTACTGCAGAGAGGAGACGTTGATTATCATTAGACAAAGCAATAAGAGTGAAGTGAGTTGTACCTTAAATTCTCCAATAAACGCCAGGGTCTTAAATGTTCAAATCTCATCACTTTTACTTGTACCCTGGTGTTTATTAGAGAACTTACGGTATGTACGAACGTGTTATCTGTCTGACTGTCATGAAGAGACAAAGTCAAAATTACATATACATTTATCGTCATCAACATCGGTGCTCTGTAATATCACGCATTTAATGGCGGATCATCTCGTCGACCGTCGTCGAGTTTACTGACTGCTGCTGCTACTGCTCCTGATAATGATGATGATGATGACTGAATGTAAATGTAACGGGTTACAACGCGCACACTTTAACTACAACCATCTTTGCGACAATTTATGAGCATTTTTATACTGAAACTGAGAGACTACTGAGAAAAAAATTAATAATTATTCTGGGAGGACGACGACAGAGAGATGAAAATGTGAACAACATGTAGCACATGAATGGTTGCAAAGATTTAATTCCTATTGTCACTCTCACTCCTCTTTCATGTGTGATCATGGCCTATCTTCATCTTTCACAGAACATGTCAGAGTGTGACAACCCGCGAGAGTACGCTTTGTACTCTTTTGTAACTCTTGTAACCTCAAAAGTGGCGTTCTTTCATGTGAAGACTGGCTGAAATTCTGAGAAGGCCAATAATTAATACGTTGTCAAAGGCAGCCAAGCTTGTGACAAAGACATGATCATCATTGTGACATGATTAGGATACAGAGTGAGGACGAGCAGTGATGAAACTGTAATCATTTACAGAATAAGCTGTTAGCATGTTCAAAGGCAAACTCTCGGTATTGCAGTAAAACTAAATCAGTGCAGCTTATTTCGTAACTTGATTCTTGAATGTATAATATGCTCACATTGAATGGGAAAGGTCATTGTTTTAATTAATAAAATACAAAAAAAAATTGTCAGGCATAATGCTCGTGTTCAACATTGGAAAAGGATTTAAAAGAATATTTTAGCGAAGCTGTTTGATAGAGGAAGATGAAATTATTAGTAATATGACTTTATGCAAATTTCTCTCTAGACTCTGTATAGAAGATATGCATATTATTTTTAAAATGTGTTTTTTTTGCTTGCTTGAGGTAAATCGGTTAATAGAGAAAAGTTCACCAACCATGGCACATAGATCAACAACGTTTGACCCAAATTTTGTCTATCAGCAGAAGAAAAAAAACGTGGATAAACCATAAAAAACCTTATAACATTGCAAGGTGCGCACAGATGCAGATACAAAACTTTTACTATCGACAGCCTGTGTATAACAATGTATGCACATGAAAATGAAGTCAGGCTAATAAAAAAAATGGGATACGTCGGCCTGTCACTCTTTAACGTGAAAAACCAGTAAACAAAAACAAACATACGCGAGGCAACTTTGGTATGTACATCCCAAAGAGTAGTAGTGTGATACCAACATTGCGTCACTTTAAAAGAATAGCTGTGGTGAAGCCATAAGGAAAAATGTGTACTCTTTTTGCACGGATTTTCCTTAAATGTTTAGAGAGGTGATGGTATATCAGTAGTAGAAGTGCATATAAGAAGAAAAAAATTCAAAGTGGTATGAATTTTTGGTTGAAGTTAAAATGAACGTCTATTAAGATTACGGGAAAGACCCATTTCAGCTAGAAACGAGGAGGATGATAGGCAAATAAAAATTGATCCGGCAGCAGCAGCAACAAAGATAGTTGGCAAAAGAGTGAAAACTGTCAACCCAACGAGAGAGTTTGTTCTCTCTGCCCAAAGGTAACATGCTCGGGTGGTATTAAAGAGATTAGGTAAAAACCTGCCTGAAGCTCCATTTTCCGAAAAACGACAAGTAAAACTGTTCGGTACTCTGCACAAAAAAGGTAATGCACACGAGATCACACACACAGTGAGCTTATCTCACAGAAAATGGATAAGAAAAACGTTACGCACTATTATGCAGAGAAAGAGATAGGAATGTAATAGAACAGTGTGTAGTGTTTATGTACATACCACCCACGTCGAAAAATGGCAGGCAAGTTTTCCTTTCGTATTATGAATCCACGTAAATTGCAAATATTTTGGTGCAGGGGCCGATCTAATCTTTTCAAATGATCTTGCCACAGAAAAAATGTATGTGTGTAAAACTTTTACTATTTCAGCTTGTCTCGGATTACTCATCCGGGAGAAAAAAGGCGCTAACTAACAAAATCCCTGTAAGTCTCCCACCTTTCCTGGGTTGCAATCTGATGGGATAATAGTATACCGGGGGAAGTGATAAAGTGCAAACATTAAAATTCAATATGCTTTCAAGATTTTCTCGGAAAAACGACAAGTTATATTGGTATGCAAGTAGTAGTGCACTTCCTGTTTTCCTTCACGCAAGAAAATATTAAATGTTTTCTGATGAAAATAATTTTTACTTCAAAAATTGTTCCACTTACCCAAAAAAATTGTAATCCTGTTTTCTTTTGTGGTATATAATTAACAAAAAGAGAAACGTCGTAGAAAAATAAAGTCCATTTACAATTTTCCGTTTCTCTCCTTCCTAACAACTGTAGTGTATGAACTACGAGATACGTGCCAGAATTTATACAGTGATCACTGGGATAACCTTGTGTACCAATGATCAAACCCAATCACTTTCGTAACACAAACAAAGAGCAATTATTTTGATTTCCACTCTTCACAAATCACAAAAAGTAATTAGGTACACGGTGATGAAATAAAACCCTGCTCAGCGAAATATTGCACAGAGGCATTTCCTCATTACCATATCACCACCACTTGATTGACTCTTAGCTTTCTTAATGATGATGCAAACTTGCAATAACAAAATCAGGATGCATTCCACCCCAATAAATGGTCCCTTTTTATTAAACTACAAATTGTTTCGTATATTCTATCATACAAAAATCACCCAATGAATCCCCTCACCAGAGACACAAAGCTCTTTTTTAATTATCTCCTGTGTCGTCACTATGTTCATGTTACGTCTACAGAGTTCTTGTTTTTGTGCGTCCCAAAAAAAGTTTGTACTTTTTAATTAATATTCAATAATCACCAATTTTAACTTCTTTCTTTTTTTCTCTCCTTCTCCTCACCCCACAAAAAAAACGACACCTCTTGACTCCTTTTATGGCCCCGCAACCGTCCGTCAGTGTGTATCACACTGGCTTATATATATATTTTTTGTGATAAAATACGTTGAAAAAGTGTAGATACGTGTGCGTGCTAATACTATTTAGCTATAGAATACTTTTATGTAGAGATATACCAGAAAATTGCATTTTTATCCCACAACACGTGCAAATAAACTGTAAAAAAGTGTGTGAGTAGAGTACTCTTTTTTCTCATGTACACATGCACTTCTTTAACAGCAGTGGTTTGTTCCGACTCTGTGTGGATACTGAGGGGGAAGTGCACTACCACTATTCAAGTTTATTATGTCTCTCTGTGTGTGTGTGCAAATATACAACTAGTGCTGCTATACGCTTGGCTCGCCTCTCTCTCTCTCTCCGAAAAGTTTAGTGTTGCTGCGAATACTGATCAACTGTAACTGAAGTGGTGGTACAAGATGTGTCTCTTGTTTTCTTTGATAATTTCAGAGTTAAGCGACTCAAGCAAAATGGTTCGTAGTAGTTGTACGTATTATGGGGGTATAATAAAAATGTATGTGTGTGTAGATGTGGAAGCCTACTAAACCAGGCTACTCGTCAAAAAAGAAAATGAGATGATGTTTGGTGATTTGAGTTTAGCAAAAGAGCTTCTCTGCTGCTGCTACTCCTGCTGGTATGACAGTACAACAACAACAACACTCACACACATTACCAGTGAGAGAGAGAAGTAGAGTAAAGAAATGTACGAAAGTACGAATAGACCAGAAGTTAAATTACAATTTCCAATATTGCGCCTGCTGCATAAATATTGGTACATGTACTACTGCCTGTGTTTGTGTATTCAAAGAGAGAGAGAGAGAGATTAGCTATTGGAGATAGAAGCTCTGGGCTAAAAAATGAAGTGTAGCTTGCCAACATTTTTGCCTAGTTGCTAGCTACTTGTCTTGTTCTGTGGTGATGATGATGGGAGAGAACCTGGTAATAATTCGGCTGTATGTTGTGTGTTGGGTTATATTACAAAAATATTCACGAGTCTTTATACAAGAGTCTAAATTCGTTAGCTACTGGGGTGCTGTTTAAAGAGAACTTTTTTTCTGTGGAGTTTGATCAACTTTACAAATAGAAAAAATGTAGAGAGAGAGAGAGAGAGAGAGAGAAAAGAGCAACGAAAAATGAAAAGATAATCTGCTTACTGAGTAGTAGTGTTGGTGGACTCTCTGTTTCTTTTCTACTTCTCCTTCACGTGTGTAACTCTGTGTGTGTGTTTGGTAGTCTAAAGAGAGCATTCATTATTTTCCTGTCGATTCTAATTCTCTAGCAATGTTGTAAAAAATGTAGCTTCTTTAGGAGATTAAATGAGCATGTCAGGAATTGAACGCAAACGTGATGGCGATGATGTACGAACACAGTAATGAAATCACACACGTAAAAATTCACGTATTTAAATGCTCTTTGTCGACGAGAGAGAGAGAGAGAAAAAAAAATACTCGGCTTTGCAAAACGTGCCTAAAAGCTTATGTATTTTGGTACTAGTATGCTAATAATATTACTCGATATGCTAATCAATCCTGTTAGCAAAAGGATCTTTATAATAAGCAGTGTGCTTGCCATGCTGATGATGATGATAAGAAGCCCCAATGTTTTTTCGACATTTCCAATTCTCAATGATACCAGGGCCGAATATCGTGTTCTTTTTGAGGTGCATCTTTGCTTGTACTCTCTTTCGCCCTGGCGCGCTGCTTTTCTACCCGGGTCTTGTTGGGCTTCACTGGATGTCCGGAATGCAGGGCAGATTTTCTACTCGCTTTCGGGATTGCCAAGAATTTTCATGAATCAAACGCTTTGTTGGTGGTACATTACGATAAAACACGCCTAGTGAAACCCCTCATCTCTCTCTCTCTATCTCTCTCGTTGCTTGTTCATATTTGTAAGACTTCACGTAAAAATATGCATTTTCCGCAAAAAAACATTCTCGCAAAAAACCTGCAAATACGTCCGTTCATAACATTTTTTTTCTCCCATTCTGTCAGCCCATCGAAGATAGCATCGTCGGTGTCGTGCGATATGACAGGAGTATCATTACCATTTTCCCTGCCCTGAGAGAACAACCCCAGCTGTTGTGATGTTTCAGAAATGATGACGATGATAAAATACGACAGATATTTCATGTCTCTTGCCTGGCAGCCCCAGAAAAACATTCATTCAAGTGTGCATATATATGTTATAATATTTTGTTAGTGCGCTCCCTCCTTCCATCATGACACTTCTACTCAGAGACTACAGACCTGTCTTGTTACGAGGGCACATGACATATCAAAGAATCAATTTTCAACGAACCAATTCTGTCGCCATCCTCCTCCTTCTCCTGCCGTGATACGGATATCTCTCCCAGCGAGTCTTCATCCTCGAAAAGTTATATAACGTTACACTTCACTAAAAGCGATATGACATAACAGGTCTTCATCTTTAGATAAAGGTAAATATGCAAAACTATGCGGAATCAGCACCCCGTGTGCATCTCTTTTGCCATTTCAGACTTTTAGAGACCGACGTGCCGTCACCACTTATGTCAGAGGCCAGCCGAAATAGAGTTGATAGTGCATTTCATAACACACACTCTCTCTCTGTTTTTGTTTTTTTCCGCTCACACTTCTCTCTCTTGCCGTTTTTCCCGGTGGCGGTAGGAGTAGAGTGATGCTACGAGATGCTCTTATTACCAACTACAAAAATTTTCATACATTTTTACTGCCTCTATTTTTGTTGCTGTCTATAAAAAAACTTCCCAAAAATATCTAGGTAAAAGCTGTATGCAGATATAATCGATGTTGTAAAAACTCATCTTGTGATGTATATTTACCTACCATGACCATTTTAACTTTAAAAACTCTTTTTTTTTCTCTCGACCACCGTCACCGACTGCATTCTATTTGAGGATATTTTTATCTGGGTCAGTTTGCTGTGAATCAGGCGAAAAGAATTTCCAATCACAATTATAATAATACCAGCAATAAATGTTGCTGTGCACAGTACAGCCGGGAAAAACACGCTAAATATTTTTGTATAAGGAATCGTCATATATACAAATACGTATTTACACAACTCACANGTATTTACACAACTCACATCCATCAGCTCCAAGGGGTTTTCTATGTAAATCCAAAACAACAAATTCTTCCTCCGACTTTTAAAGCTCGCTCCAGGGAAATTTGAAAAATGGAGCGTTGGAGCAATTTTTGTTCTTGCGCCAGACACGGTGTCCCGAAAAAGAAAGCAAAACGACCATTCCGTCCAAAAGCTTCTATAGTTTTTTTTTCCAATTTATTGCAAAAGCAATTTACTAAATGACTTTTTAGACGAGAGGAATGGCACTGCTATTGGCAGATTCCGGCGAAAAGTAAACTTTCTTTGGAAAACATGTCCACCCCTGCAGCCAGACAACAGAGAAAACAAGAAAGTTGTGTAATCTAATGTGAAATGGAAGGAAAGACGAATAAGGAAGTACTTGTGTGGACGATGGGGATACACAGATGGATTTTTACTTTTTACATGTTAAATAAAACTTCCCCTTTGCTGCCGCCACCCATCTTCGATTTTTCTCTCACTCAGACAAAATAAGAAAATACTTTGAGAGATAAAAGATGGCTGGTGAAGAATGTTGTGTAAAGGAATCTTTATAATGCTGCATAATATTTATAATATGCACACATACGCGGCCTACTTTTAGAAATAAATGTAGGATATAATATGTAGGGTATGGTCACTTCCTCCAGGCAAATTTTTTAACTTGTTTATTTAAAAAGTGGAACAGGCGCAGCGTAGGTCAAAAAAGTTTTCTCAAGAATTTACTAACTTAATCAGCAAATTAGAGTTAAATACACAAACACACAGTTTACAAGGACGTTTCATACACTTGAGTACTCATCATCAAGTAAAGGAATAACATGTTATGTAGAGTTTGTGGGTATATTCATTTTTAAGGGAGCTACAATGATTCTGAAGGAAACCACATATATTATGTAGAGAAAAACAACATTCCATGTTTTTTCCGCTCTAATAATTTTCCCCGCGTGTTTCCTTGTTGTTGTCAGTCTTTGCAAAAAAAACGCTGGTGCACATACTACCAGCCCAGTTGTTACCGTTGTACATAATATGGGCCTTTAGGGGTGAAAGAAAAAAGCCGCAAAAGTGCTTTCTCTTTTTTCCCTTCAAATCAATTTATACATCACGTATTAGTCTAGTCATGATGTAGAAAAGCTAGAGAATCTCTTTCAGCGATAAGAAGAAAATCAGTAGTGATGTAAGTGAATGTAGGCCCTTTTTGCATAAAATGTTATATCACACAACATCACAGAGCACTTTTACTAAAGTAACTATGAAGTAACTCGTTTCCTTTATTATTATCCCTCACGGTAGTTTCAGATTGCATGAACGTCCCACATATTTTTAAATCTTACGACAAAATCTACCAAAACTTTCTCTTTGACTCTCTCTCTCCGGCGTTAGACTTTATTGCTGGTGTGCTTCGAAATATTGTAATTTTGGGTATATAAACGGGTTGTGGGGTAGCTACCTAAATGTATAATAGGCGCGTTACATAATTCGCCAGTGTTTCTGCCATCCGTGCATGTACACAGAGAGAGAGAGAGGGAGAGAGAGACGCTCTTAAGAAATAAAATTGAAGTACCGAACCAACCTACTTTCAAGCTTTAGGCTTACAAGTCACTCACAACAAAAAAAATAGTATAAAAACAGTAAAAATTCCCGTATGAACGTTGGCGGTGGCACACAATCATCAGGAAAAACAAAAACAACCGAAAAGCTCACGAGACTACACGTATTCTCTCTCGTCAACAGAGAAATCATAGCGAAAACTTACCAAATGTATGTATAAATTAGGTAGCATATGTGCCATGTGTACGTATATTACGTATTGATAATAACAACCAGGAAGGATATAATAAAGTAATCTCGGAACTTTGCTAGCTTTCACTCAAGCCACGATAACATTTTTTCTTCTTCAAATTCTCAGAAGAAACGACTGTTTCACATCACATGCATCTGATGGATATACCCTGTGTGTTTTCGTTTCTCGGATGTTTACGGGAAAAGCAACAAGACACGGGACAACATTTTCCCTTATAAAGACAGACTATGCGACGTGTGTTGGCAGTTACAGGGAAACATTAGCATTACCTAATGTTGGAATGGAATCAAAGAGAAATGGCACAGGACAATGGTGACAACAACAGCAACTCTTGTTTGTTGACTCTTGTCAAAATAAAGTCAGTTTGAATGAAGCCTTTTTCCCTGAATTTCTTGCTCAGGCAATTGGATAAATTGAAAAGGAAAAGATAAAGTTGGGCGACGCTTTTTTTCCCTTCACTTTCTCTGAAAAAAATAATACTTTCTTGAGGAAAGTTTGCAGTCATCCAGACATAGTTTTTGGTTCGGGGGATTAAAAAACCCACACATCTTCATAACCTCATTCCCTATTCATTACGCCATTTTGTTCCTAATTATTTTACATTTACGTAAATGTCCCGCTGGAATGTCCCGTTTTGCTCAACATTTAGCGTCACTTAATGGCTTTCTAGGAAAATATCCATGTGCGCCGCGGTTTTGCGTTGTACCCCCACCAAAGAATACACTTTGTCCCGCTTTTCCCTTTTATGCACTGCAGGTTTTAATGACTCTCTTTCACTCTCTTCCTCCCACACTTTCATTTTTGGTTCTTTAGGACACACATTGTTCTACGTCAACTGCTACTATTCACATTAAACCCTCGCAACATTCCTCTCTCACTTCACTACAGTTTTCTTAGAAA
>JAHZNB010007843.1:0-13986 GCA_027744295.1 Callyntrura guangdongensis | reverse complement strand
TGGCTTATCTCACTTGGCATAAAACACGTATGTAGTTTGGTTGGTGAGAGTGGCTAAATGTGAAATCCATTTTGGTGTGTTTTTCTTAATCTACAAAACCCTTCTTCTGATACATTTAATATTCCACTATTCTTTTCTTAACTTTTTTTCTTTTTCTTGGAAAAAGTTTAAGGTTCTAATGAAGAGGGAAACAGGAACTTTTCTTCTTCTTTTCATGCTACTTTTACTTTAATCGAGGTACATGAACCAAGAATGGGGAGGGAACAGACAAGTTACTAAAATGCTTTATGTTTGCCTTCTGTGAGGTCGCTCTCTTTCTCTAAATTGGTAAAATCTAGGAAAAAGTCTTATTATTATTATAATACATAGAATCCAGTCTAAGCCTCACTATAATAACCACATATTATACTGCATTTACTATATCATTAAATCTTGGCACGGCTTAGCTTTTTTACAATATTCATTTTTAGTAATCTGTTGCAATGGGTTAGTCCTTGCAGTGGTGCAGCACCCGAATACATTTAAGGATCATGTGTCTTGCCTGGCTTTGTGGATTTATGTAAGTTGCTAAAAGCATGGGTGGGCAGGTGCTCGACTATCCATAATCATAATAGGTTTAAAAGGCAATTAAAGTAGCGCTTAGCGAATTTATTAAATTTCAAGAAGAATGACACTTTTTATTTTTTGACAGGCGAACCATTAGCACCGTTTTGATATGTGAACAATAATACCAGTCAGAGGGATAAAATGGGGAAGTATGCATGGTTTTGCAGTTGGATTGTGAATGACATTTTCTACTTCACGTACGTTGGTATGTACGTAAAAGTCAAGTGGAAAACTTTAATCAGAATTCAAAGTGAAGTGTCGTCTGTTATTTTTCATCCGCTCTAACTCATATTTACGTTCGCTCAACTTTCTCTCCTCAAATTAGATAGTCGAGCTTTTCTCACGTTTAGAGGAGGTGAGGTGAGAGCCCTGCAAATACGGTTTTAGACACTGACGTAATGTTTATGAGAGCCCTGGGTTTGAAAATCAAAGGAGTAAAAGGAACTTGACACCAAATTACTCATTATGTTCATTAAAGCAGAATACTTTTTGAAGCTTTAATGAACCACACATGCTTGATGTTGAAAGTGCCTAAGCATTGCTGTGGCCGCTTTTACGTTTACCACGCGCGATTAGTGGGGCATCCATCTTCAGATAACTAGCAAATTTACACCTTACCGTGATGGGGGCCTGGTATTAAGTCGACTGTGAGCGCACACTAGTACAAAGCAAGACCTTGTGTACCATCAAACATTTAAGTGAAACATGTCTGAAAGCATCTTTTTGGAGGCACAAACAACGTTCAAAGCGGTTACAGTAAAAGATACTTTGTTAACCCAAGAATTTACCAAAATATGCCTTTTCTTTGTACATCAGGCGCTAATGAGGCTATAAGCTATTCATTTTCAAAACTTTTACGTTGGTATCTCTCCCTCTCTCGCCTCGCTTACTTTTACTCGGGTGTAGTATAACTAGAATAAATGTTCGGTTGCTCGAGTGAGTGAGAGGCGCGCTTAATGGACATTTACCACCTTCTGAATGTACGTACATATATTGCAACCACGAAAAAGTATTGATTGCCGCCAAGTATATATATGCATATTATTATATTACGTAAGTATACTTACTTATATACACGCACTAATGTAACATGCTAGCAGGTTTTTTTGCGAATTACTTCCAAAAGACGAGTTTTCTTGTAAAAGCCTTAAAGAGCTCAGCAGTGTCACAATAAAAACACCAATCTTTCTCGCTGCGTAATGGCAAATGTTTAGTTTGCTTCGGTCTAAAAAATAGCACCACTAAACACATATATAATGCCACGCAGTATATTCATCTGAGTCTATAAATGCTCGTTTACGTGCATTAGTTGTCGTATGGGTGGGGGAGGCAGAAGGTAGTGAACAGGCGAATACGTAGTGCAAACAAGAGGAAAAGTCGGAGACACAAGTCATAGGAACACCGGGAAATGTACCAAAGAGCTTTCTCCTCTTTTTTGGTCGGTGCTGCATGAAAAACAGCTCAGCAGCAAAAAAAGAATAAAGCCGAAAAAGCACCACATTAGCCTTTTAACGTGGCTACCGCAAAGGAAAGAAAAAAGTGAGATTGCTCAAGATATATTTTGTTGCTGCTGTTGTTGTAGTAAATGTTGGTGCCGCGCTGCCATAAGTAGCTTCGTATTAAGTTACTACATTCCTTTTTTATAGATAGGCATTGATATACATTAACAGAGAGAGAGAGAGTTGGTATTAGTAATGGCGGTAATGTGACCAAATGCATAAACCATTAGTTTCTTAAATTCTGTTTACCCTTTTGCTGCCATCATGAAAAGATGAGGCGCACTCAGCACTGGTGGTGGTGATGGCGGTTTCGGAGTTTTATTTGAGTCAGCACTGTTCGAACGTTAAAGAATCGAGATAATGAGCTGGCACGTAAAATATGCATGCAAATAGGCATGACCATGAGTAAAGGTAGTTTGTACATAACGCGAAAAGAATAAAAACAGAAAAGCGACTCTTTCATCTTTTAAAGTAAATTGAGCAGGAATGGTGAAAACGAACTTTAAATGTTCTCCATTTACTGGCGGAATTGGTGCATACTGTTCTTCACAAAGAGTGTACAACATGAGCTCATATATTATCCTTGAACTAAAACTACCTCAATTGTTTAAATGCATCTAGGCAAAAATTTATATGAACAAAAGGGGATAACGGGAACGTATTACATCTTTACAAAGTAAAGAGCTTATTATACAATGCATCACGATTTCATACATTTCCCCGTAAGTAATAAAAGAACGTTATGTCAATACTGTACGTTTATAAATACATCCGTGGGGGTATTAAGCATTTTTTACATAATACTCTGTTAGAGGTATATGTTAGGTTGAGAATGAGAAAGGTTGTTATTATGAAAGCGGTTTTATATGAGGTGTATATATCACGTATAAAGAAAAGAGTAACGAGAGCAGGGCAGAGAAAAGGATGAAAATGGGTGACGTTGATGGTACCGATAACAGTGCCAATAGTGAAACGCATTATTGTTTGACACACACATGAACAACGGGCAGAGAGCCATGCCCTCGTTGTTGTTTCCCGTCTTTTCTCCCTTTTCTCTCTCAAACCGGCAGCGTCTCTTTTTGTGTGAAAGTATATATGGCTTTTAACCTCCAACAATTTCTTTTCTCCTTCACATAAAAGGGAAAACGACCCAAGACGATCATACGTGCAATTTAGTTTGTGAAAAATACCTAGACTGATGTGTTATGTAATCATTCAACTGTGTACTGTGGCATGCCCAAAAGACAAGATTTACGGTACACAGTCACTTTTCAGCTTGGTCACTGTGTGATCAGCCCAAGCTGGGTGGAAATTTGAAAGAAAAGTCAATGCAGGATGTGTGCTCTCTCGATACACATTAACTTGAAGTCGGAATCGTTACTGCGTATATTTTTCACTTTATTCGCATGTTTACCCAACATTATATTTTCCGGATCAGCGATAATGACGATATTCATACAATGTGTGTGAAGGGGGCTGGCGGATATACTAAAATATATCAAGTTGTTTACCTTTCTAAAGGACATATCAATGAAAAGGAACTCCCTGTTTCCGTATCATTCTGTAATTTGTTAGAGAATGAAAAACATGCAATGTGTCGACTTTGTCAACCTATTGTAGAGAAAAAATGGCACTCATGTTTTCATGGTTGAGTAAAGTAGAAAGGGAATGTATTTCAAATAAGCGTAATTATTATACAAAACAATTCAGCCATGTTGATGCACTAAAAAGTGATCAAAAGAAGCAAAAGGACAAGTTGAGAGAATACGAGACTGTAAGACTTGTTGTGGTAATTTGTAAAAATACGAACGTCAAGCACGTTTTCGCGTTTCCTTGAATTATTCGAATGATGACGTATGCATGAATTGGCTTGTGGTAAAAACGTGAGGAAATGGCCGTGAACCCAACCCGTGTGAATAACACTTTTTTGCATCAGTTGCAATACGTGATTTTTTCAAACTTTTCCAGATTTCTATTTTATAAATGCGTGACAGTTGCGTTGTGAAATGGTAAGAGCACCTGACTCAGATCGAGCAACAATTGGATAGAGCAATTACAGACGAATGCGTCCATTAACTCTGATCCCTCCTGAGTGCCTTCAGGTTCATTTAGATAAGGAGTAAATGCATGCACACACAAGTCTGAAATTTCCCAAGTTCCATTACTAGTCAGTGAAAAGAGAAGAAAAACCTATAAGTAGTAGGAGCTTTCGTGACCTATAATTTGTTAAGAAGACGGACTCTCATTCGCACTATATAGTAGAAAACTGTAGGGACCACCAACCAACACCAACAGTGTCGCAGACACTGTGTGGTGTGCAAAATGAGCAACCATATCCGTCGTTTCGTTGATAGCTTAAGAGGGTTTTATAAATTTCCACCGAGGCGTCACAAATGAAGGCTTAACGGGCTGCCGCTAAAGAGATAAGGAGTTGTCGTTTAGCTTTGGATCACTTCAGTACAGCCACTTTCGTAGCACCTCGGGATCGCTTCACTATATACACACACAATCTTGCCAGGATATCATTTTGACGACCAATGAACGCACGAACAGTACGAGCATATAAGGTTGTTACATGATACCTTCATTCCAACCTTTCTTTCCTTCCTTTTCTTTCTATTCCTATTCGAGAATCAGAAAAGAAAACGTCAAATGACAAAGAAGAAAGGAATTTCTTGTTAAAGGCATGTATGTGCCTTGAGGAGGTTACATACGAAGTATGCATGCTCTGCTCGTGCATGTTATGTAGGATCATGGTAGGCACGGCATATCCTTTTTTTTATCTGAATCAATGTTAAAGATTAGGGTATACGGAATCTTATAAATATAAATATCCCGCACGAGTTTCTCGATCTGCGACTCTCTAATAATTGTGCGGTTTCTCACAGTAAGTAGGTTTATTCTCATTATTGTAGCTACTTGGAAAACATTTTGTATCAGACTCCATATGATTTCGTTTTGAGCAAAAGAAACACCAGGAGAGAGAGGGAGAGAGACTTTTGCTATCTGGACCTGTCTCGTAGATCCCAGCTGAACCAACTTTCCCCCGCTTGGATGCCCCTACACTTTCCATCACTGTCAACCCATTCTCCCCTTTCCACTCCACCAATTCTCCTCAATAATTTAGCTACCTTATGAAAGCGTTAAGACGTTGCTGTGAGTTTCAGGAAACACGTACTACGCTCCATGTAACTTCTCTTGCCCCTAAAGTTTTTCTCGACGTAGTTGCCCTTCCACCACTTGTAGTTACAATACTAGTGGACGTAATCGTCAGGAATATTTTATTAGTCTTGCTGTACTTTCCAAATAATGCCACGTTTCGTTTGTGGGAGATACCGAAAATATGGTTTTTAAATAGCTCTAGTGATGCAAAATGAGAGCGATCAATCTTTGTAAATTCATGTACCTTATGCTCATTTTGGAACCTTAAAATCCGTTGTACTTTGTGCACACACACACACCCACGCACATGTCGTACCACATCTGTGGCAGTTTAGTTCAGTTTTTTTCTGCTTTTTTGGGGTGATGTATTTGTGCTGCTGTGTGTGTCTACCTTTTGGCGTACATTTTGCAATTCCCAGAAGCAGCAACAACCATCATGATCATCATCATGCCATCATTGTATAAGTGTCTGTTTCAGGGTCTGAAGTTTTAATACCTACCACTCCAACTACTTTATATCAGCTTGGAGTTAAATTCTTTCGTTTCTACTTTCTTTATTCCCGTCTTAGAGCCCAACATGTAGCATAACAGCAGCGATCTTCTTACTTCATTTCACTTTATCCCTAGCTCAAACTCGCTCACTTGAACCTTTCTCGTCTCATTACAAGAGTCACGCCAAGTTGATTAAAATGGATGGAAACCCTTGATTGAGACATAATGATTAATTGTTCTTCTTACTGTATACTGTTTTGTATAAATCTACAAACTTCAGTTTCAATATAGAATTGACCAGATATGCATATCACACTGATCATGTACTATTAATAATATTATTACTATTACAATATGTATATTACCATTCTCTTTTCGTATACGAGCAGCATCAGTGATGAAAACAAACTTCTTTAGATTCATGCTATATTCATGATTCGACTGCCATTCAGTGTGACAGTTTCAGTACATTGACTGCCGCATGACGACGGCACTATAACCGCACACTCCATGCTATTTACTAGAACGTAAAGACGTCCATTTATTCACCATTAGTCAGGGTAGGAAAGAGAGGGGGAGAGAAGTGGTAAGAGATTGCCAGTAATAGGAGCACACTAACTTTTAAAATAAATGAAAGGGCCCGGAAGAAAATTTTAATCAAGAACTCATCCAGTTATATGTAGGCCATTGTGGGAATGGAAATGAGGAGAGTGGAAAATACAATAGGAAAACTTTTTTTAATAAATTGGTAACTAATGAAGCTCGTAAATATTGGCCCTGTAATAGGAAAAGCATTTCTTGCCCGAAAATTGGAAGCCACATCGTCATTTCCTTCTTTGCCAAAGATCCTGCGATGATAAAGTCCACGCATACTGCTGCTGTATTTTACTCGCTCTACTAGTAGTCATTTCATAGTCATAAATGAATGCTTAATATTTTCGAATAAAATGGTGTCTAAGGAAAGGAAATTTCGATTTTGATCTTGAATGTAAATGTCATTTTGGTAGGTGTAACAAAAACTTTGCTTTTCGACACTCTACCACTGCATGATTCGTATTATAACTTTTGGAAAATTCAGGTTCTCGAAATGTCATATCCCCGTCGTTCTTCTTTTTCTCGTCCTCACACACAAGTCTCATCTAATCGTGTACTCGTACTCTGCTTCCGGCTTAATTAAAGGGGAAAGTGAGGAACCCGAACCGCAATTGCGTTTACGAACAGTGAGAAAGTTATGGAAATTAAATTACTGCTTGGGAACGTAATTAAGGTCTAGATTTGCTGATATGAACCAACTTTTTGTCCCACTTTGACCTCCAGAAAACATTAATGGCAAGAAAATGATATGTACTTTCACAAAAGAAAAAAAAAGATCTCTTTCTCCTGTAACAACCATATGACAGAAGGAAAATAGGTCTTGTATCATCGGTTCTCAATTTTATTGCAGTGATCAAAGCGTAAACAAGTTGCCTCGATAAACTTACAAACTATTTGCATGTATGTGTCACACAGGGAAAACAGCTGAGCCAAAGAAATTGTCGTGTTACACAAGCCTCATAATGTTTTGTACCTTGACTTTTTCCTCCGCTAGTTTGAACACTCACCACCCACCGCTTGACTCTAGAAAGTAATCAGCTTTTGCGCTGTTTATCTTAAATTTTACGAGCAAGGCCTTCGTCAAGCACAAAGCAAAACTAATATCTAACTTTCAATTTTGAAAGATCAAACACACGGGAAAGTTGGAAATTTGTTCGATAAGAAAATATCAGCCTTTGATTTTCGACTTCTAAATTAGCTGACAAAACCCATGTCATGTCAAATTGTGTCTTTTCAACCTTTTCTTCCAGCAAAAGGATGTTCAAATATTGGTAAACCTTGGCAGCAGTATTGGCCTTTTTTCTCCACACACACAAATTTATCGAAAGTGGGCTTTTCTCCACAGACACATGTAGAGTGTATGAATATATACATCATTATATGTCTCTACTCAGGCACTGTAATCACAACCTTAAATAGCTTTTCTTCATGTGGTTTCTCATACACTTTTACGGCACAATTTAAACACGCCTGGAAAAGCGGATTCGATTTTCCATTTTCTTTTGTTACTTATTAGAAGGAGCAGCGTGTCTGCCAGCCACGCGTTGATTCAAGTACTATAGTACCGAAGAGGAAAAAAGAACAAGGAATAGGGCGGCTGGAAAAACATGCACAGTATGAGGAACATCCACACGTATACATATTTGAGAATGACTTTGGCCGATATATGGCTACGCTTCGATGACAAAGAAAAGAAGAGCGAGAGAGAGAGAGAGATTGTTGGCTAACCTGTCTCAAAGTCTGAAAAATGAGAAAAGTCAGGTGCAGAAAGAAACAATGTTTACCTTCGCTTTAGATGATCGTGATGATCATGATGACAGAGACGGCTTGGAAAGCGCTCTGTTACTTGCCAGCAAAATGTATATATCAATCACTAGAGAAAAGACTGGGAAAGATGCAAGAAAGAGAATAGCACGTATGTAAGTGTGTTTGGTTTAGAGATGTGATACTCTTTCCCTCTCTCACTTCCTCTACTTTTCTTTTGTGGGTTCTCACAACACGGTACGATTTTACTCTTTTTTGCGCCAAACGAATGAGAAAAACCAAGAAAACTTTATTATTATGAAGAAATAACTTGTACGCTGTTGAGTACCTCGGGCAAGAGTTTATGGCTAAAACAAGGCACAGGAAAACCACACACATACAGAGAGCATATCGTTGTGTGCTACGTCATTTGCCAAGACTTTATGCCTGAACGCGGAGTGGTAATATTCAAATGTACAATTTTATTCCAGTGTTTTGCAACACTCCCTGTTTTAATGTGGTAGTAAATTGCACACTCTACACACCACTGTGCACCGCTTTGATTACAAAACTAAACAGCTACTTTCACAATACAATTTCCCATTTTATTGTGTCTACTGTCTTTTTATGCAAATGTAATTAAAGGGGCATTAAATGAAAGTCGCTTTTGTATTTTACTTATTTATTTCTAATGAAATTCGTGCAGTTGTGTGCTGGTGGCAGTCGAGCTGGGAATTAACCAAAAGAGTGAGCGCGCTCGCGCAAGCTCATTGTTTGATGCAGAGTCATTCCGTGGAGCATTAAGTGTACTCGCTATAATTCCCCCATTAGGGAAATAAAATGTAGGATTAAGCGAGACATGTGTGATCTAGTACTGATGCGGCTTCAACTTGATTCTACAGTTCATATATATTTCCTTGTTGAATGCGTAAATAATGTTTCAATCCACTCAACCTCAATGTGCCATCCTATCGTCCTCTCGTGATACAAGTGTGTGTGCATGTCCTTTCTTTCCCTTACGCTGCACATTTAAAGATTCAATGGTAAATGAAAGTCACTCTGATTTTGCACTACTCTCTAAAATACAGCAAAGCTTACCAAGCTGAAAAAATATCAAATTCACATTAAGCAAAAATAAGGATGGCGTAAAATAGACCTCTTATTCACCCCAGTCAATATATATAACGATTTCGTAGTGATAAAAAACAACTTTTACTTCAGCCGGTAAATCTGCCTTTTTTGGAGGGTATACGGTAGTGTGCGGTGACTCAGCACTTTTCACGTTACCCCCACACGGCTGATTGAGTACTTAATTTGACATCTTTGATCGCCCCAATAGCATAAAGTAAGGAAGCATAAGTTCTTTTGACGTAACTAGATCCTTATTTATTTATTTTTACTTTTCCATCCCTTTTCGGGAGTAGTACATAGTCGAGTTGCTTTTGTATCGCAAGGAAAGCTAATTTACAGCTTCACCTGCTTTTTATCAGAGGCAAATATACACCACAGCAGTTGGCTGTTATTTTCCGTAATCTCACTGATAGTAAACCGGCATGACAGTCACATTCCAAAGCTAATATTTTGCCATTTTTGTCACATTTCTGTCAGAAAAAGTGCTCGTACAGCTTTTTCTTATCTTTCTATCATAATGAGTGAGAGGCTTTGGTGCATCCATTCAAACGACCCTTCTTAAGTATGAAATACTACAACGTTTTTGTATATATCCGCAACCATTCAAAGTAAAATGTGTAGAATATGAGGAGGTAGGTAACCAATAACCCGTTTAGTTGTAATATGTGCATATCTGAGAATCTGCTATTGCAGCTGCAAACATCAAGGTATGTATAAGTACACTGGAGTATCCAGGAAAGCTCGAATTGGCGACTTATACACCCAGTCAGTCTTGCCGAAAGTAGGAAAAGCATTACAATACGAAAGGATGACAAAGGTAGAGGATAGAAAAGGGAAAAATAATATGCACTCATGTAAATTATGGGATTAGAGAAAGAGCTCTGAAACTCTGCGTTGGCTTTTTGTGTCCTTTCACACTGGTATGCATTAAAACTTAGGAAACCCCTATTTGTATATACATAAGGGAACGAGCAAGTGGTATTAGTTTTATATGTTAATGTGTACAGTACACTGTATACGGTGTACTAGAGTGTAATATGAGGCTTGAAAATGAAATGACTATTTTTATTAGTGGTAACAGCGCCTTATATGTCGTACTTGTTATGTTATTGTAGTAAAATGCTTATGTGAAATGGCATATTACGCAAAAATGTGTGCAAGAGGGGAACCAAAATATTTTGTAGACAAGAAAGGAATGAAAGCGCAGATTACTCAAGCTAAAAAGGATAATTTCCCATTTCAGCCGACTCCAACAACCTATTACACTTCCAAAGCCATCATAATATCACACATGAATTCATTCCAGAAAAATAAATACTCGGTTGTGCGCTCTATTTATGATGAAGGCGCACAAAGGGTGTAATGTAATGGGGATGGTTGGTGAGCATTATTTTTCTCGCCGTCAAAATATTATCATTATTATTACCAAGTGTGTATGTTGTGAGGAATTTTCCAAAAAATGTGGTCTTGCTCACAAAATGTAAATAAGCTGAGTATTATTTTAACTATTTTTATTTCAATACTTACACGCATATGTCATATCTATATGCATGTATTTTTTCAGGCTTATTGTTTATGCATTGTTACATTTACGTTACTCATGTATTATGCAACTATCGTTATAATGTTCACATAAATGCAAAAATTTCCCAGGTATNTGTTCACATAAATGCAAAAATTTCCCAGGTATGCTTGTGGCTGGCGGTATGTTTTTGTACACCTTTGCATAATGTATAAATGCGTAAAATGGAACTGCTGACCAAAAAACCCATATTATTATTATCATTATTTATGGAAGCAGACGACGTATTACTTATCGAAAACTAAAATGTTTTGACGGGAAAAGACTATTACTATTACACATGACATTTATTTCTTCATAAAAATTAATACAATTAGATCACCGGGTTTCCGCCATTTGCTTAGAAATACCTCTCATGGTCAGGTTTCAAGCGTCTGTTGTGTTGTAATTGTGAACTTTTACGTCCATAGCAAAATGCTTTTGAACAGTGAGAACAAGCAAGGCGTCTCCCAATTTCTACTCACTCAATAATTTACAAAAATATCTACATTACACATATAATTATAATTAAAAAGTATCTACATATTCATTGCATACGTACCATTACGATAACATAATCGTTTGCTGATAAGAGCATAATGGCGTTGCTTGAGTTGCATGTAAAACTCCACACAGTGATAAGAAAAAACCGTACGATGGTAAATACTGCGCGGTTTGGTTTAATTTCTCCCTTTCTGCACAACTTACGAAATTCTTTTTAAACCCCAGCTATGCCCGCCCAGAACCAGGATTTTTTAGTCACACAAATACCTACTTTACTATTCAATAATTTAAACAATAGAACAAAGCTGTGGCTTTGACTGTGGCTGACGCTTTTGATTTCCGCCTTTGGACTTTAAAAGATTATATACGGCACGCCGTCCCAAATGCTCATGTTACATGACGGCCTATCTCAAAAAAGTATTTTACGGAATCTAGTTCAAATTTACTAGCAACAAGAGAGTTTGTGTAACCAGCAAGTACATTTAATAAAAGTAGATACGTCATGCAGGGAGTAGGAAAGTGGTACATGTTCCGTACCTATATTAGTACAACATGGAAGGAAATAAGCTGTGGGAATGCTGCGTATTATTGTTATTATTATTGCTCGGCATACAATCTTTGTTACTCCTTGGAGTGCTAATTTTACTCTGCTTCATTCATAATAATCCGACAACTAACAGGCAAAAGAGAAAGTAAAACTGAAGGGGCCTTCCCGGATGTCGTTCTATTCTTCTATTTGTCTGTTTTTACTCTTTTCTCTACAAGTTAGCAACATGGAAAAGTAATAATAACCGTATTTGTCACATTTTCATAGATCTACCATCACACCGACTCTCTAGCGCGCTGTAAAAGCCAAATCCTCCAACGATGGGACAAAATCGGGGAATAAGAGCGCAAAGGCACATATATACATATATACTCGGAGCATTTTCAGATTATGAATGTTTTTGTGATCTAATGTAATGTAATAATGTTGAATGTAATGAAAATGAAATATTCAGTTTTTTGCGCGTGCACAAGTGAGGGAGAGAGATAGAGAGAGAGAAAGCGGGTGAGCGAAAATTCTTGGACTCCTGCTGTTTCTCGTGTCGTTTGTACGACGGGAAACAGTCTTCCATTCGATGTAACTTTTCGTTCTACTGTAACTTTTATGAGCACGCATGCATGCATGTTTCGGTGCATGCTCGCTTCAGTGTGTACGAAACAACCACCGTCTATGCATTTTCCTCAGATGCTACACATACGGGTTTCAAGAATTAAAATCGTTTCATTATAAACATTAATACAAAAAAATAGTTCGGTTTTTACTTTACATCTCAGCATGTATGAACATTTTCGTACGAGTGAATCGAGAATAGTCAGAGCGTACATTTAATATGCACTGTGGCGTTGTTAAAACGTTGCCAAATGTTAACTGGACCTTGCTACTGCTACCACTACTACTAAATACAAGTGCAATGGTGACGTCTCCCATAAACAAACCCGGTACGTTCCTCTCTTCCTAACGTTCTCTTGACTATACTGACTTCTGTCATTTATTTTTGCGGACAGGCCGAGGTTACTACTACACATTTTGGTATGCATACGTCACGTCAGGATGATCGTACATAATACACGTGTGTGCCAACACAATATTATCCTTTTGAATTCTCGAATGTCCCTCGAACTGGCCTTGTTTTCACACAAATTCTATTTCGAAAAGATAAAAAGAAGCAGAATATGGCGAATATTGTAGAAACCACAGCAGCCACACCAGGGAGAAAGGAAAAGACGAAAGACGTTTTACTCCATTCACATTACTGAACACCCTACAGAGAGGAAGTGCGGTACAGTGGGGAGGATGCAGAGAGACGGACGGATGGCTCATATCAAATGGTAATGTCGACAGAAAGCATTATTCCACAAATTATTGGAGAATTAACCCACTTTCTTCATCCATCCAGTCTTCATTTTCAACAGCGTTTATTACGTTACCACCATTTATTCGCTGGTACTATACAAGGGGCAGGGGGTACATGTACATTTTCTTCCCTGCTAAACCCCTGGAACAAAACAAGCGAGTTAACAAACGAGAACATGAGAATCTGTAATAGTACCCATTTAAATGTACTTTACATCCATTCAAATTTTAATTTCCGTCAAGCTTCTCTTCTCAAGTGGTAAAGAGCCTTAAAAATCGTCTTGTAAAACAAGCATTCCAACAGCTGCCGCGACTGTGGTGTAATCACCATTATGAAGAACGTGACGTTCCCATTTCTATTTAAATTTTACAGCTCTCCCCACTAAAGCTAGATTGTGACTAGGGGCGTCCTAAAACTCCACCGCACCGTTTATTTCAGCAGTTATTAACTTTACAAAAAGCAGTAGAGCTCTTTCTCATTTTCTCTCTCTCTCTCCATTTACCAAACAAAATAATGTTCACACGCAGCTGCTTAATTTTTTATGAATATGCATGACCTTCTAACCGATTGTTGTTATGTATTTGATTTGTGGTATTGGGTTGTGTTAAAAAAAAATTCGTGTTACAACAAAGTTAATTCATAGCCGTACCGTTACACGTCCACCGAGTGAAATAAAAAATGAGTACTCCTACTCCCCCCGCAAAGGTTAACTCGTAATGAGCACATGAGCTATTATTTCTGTCGCTATAATTGCCACCAGAGAGAAAAGGTACTGTATATTCTTTATCTTCAG